>SFCI01000303.1:0-25808 GCA_004681135.1 Hericium alpestre | reverse complement strand
GAGGTCGTCGCGAACGCGTCTGGCCCGGCGGACTTCTGGGCCACGGTGGCGAGAGCGCAGAGGAAGAGCGCGCTCTGAGCTGTGGGGGCTGGTATTTATTGGAGGCTGAGATCCGTGGTCATGTGTGGGCAGCGGCTTCTGCTCGCGCTCGGGCATGTCGCCTGCCTTTCCTGGGGCGCTTGTTTCCTTGTTTATCTTTGCTTCGTGGCTTATTATGTGCTAGACTATAGAGTTCGTTTGGTGCGGTGGACCATCCTTTCCATTGCCCTTCCGCTATCATTATCATGCATTCTGCATTTCTCGATGCTTGCCATCGGCGACGCCCTTAGATGGCGTTTTGTTCACGTTGCTTCTACTTAGACCTTGCGGGAGGATACGGTACACAAATTGTAATGGACTATGATCTCTTCCTGACTAGAATACAATGGTGTGAACCGAAGCCGCATGCGATCAGAAGTTGGCGCCTGCAGTACGCATGGGCGTTTGTAGGACCATAACAGGATGTCCTTACCAAGAACAAACGCCTGCTCGTTTTGTTCTTTCGATTCGGAGCGTCCTGCACAACAACAATGCTGGTGTATGATGAATGATTACGATGATTATACTATATTCTACACAGGACAGCGAGAATCCATAAAACGCTCTATAGTTACACGACGACGAGACGATATGATACACAGACCAGAAAGCGAAAGCGACAGTAAGACCCAGAATGCAGACAGAACGATAGCAAGAAGAATAAGATAGCGGTGAATGCGAAGGTGGGCTGCACGGCGCGCCACGAAGGGAAGGAGTCCGGAAAGATAGACGCGAAGGCGAAGCAGAGTATGGACAGGAATGCGAAGCGAGTCCGGAGCGGGCAGGGTGCGAAGGAGCGGACGTGTCTTCGTCTGTGTAGCGAGGAAGACGACGGGGAATGGGGTGATGCAGGCGATAGAGAATGAGGAGAGATGGAGGCGCGGACGAGGGTGATCCTCGTATTTTGATGTGAAGGGAGAGGGGCCCTATGATGCAGACGGGCTGGCAGCGGGCGCGGCTTTGTTGACCTCGTACGCCTGTATCAGCTGCAGCATCGTGTTCACCATGCTGAGCAGCTCCTGCTCGGTCGGCACGGGCGCTACCACGGCCGGCGACGCGAGCACGGGCGCTGGAGGGACGGAGTCGGCGTCTGCGGACTTAGAAGAAGGGTCGGATGGTGATGGTGATGGGGGGAGGGGCTCTGCGACCGGTAGTGGCGAAGATGCAACGGGCGCTGCTGGTGCTGTCGATCCTGCGGGCTGACATAGAGTGCGTCGGTGAGTCCGCAGTTGTGAAAATCGGTTGTGAAGGCGCTTACATCTACCACCGCTTCTCTGCAGTCACCATAGCATATCCGCCTCTCCACAGCGCGGCTGCCGGGGGAGACTGGTGCACGCTGTGCGGGCTGAAATAGACGTGGGTCGATGAGTGCGCAGTTGTAGAAATGGGTTGTGAAGGCATTTACATTTATCACTGCATCTTTGCTGCAGTCACCATAGCATATCCGGCTCTCCACGGCGCTGCTGCTGGTAGAGACCGGTGCAGCGCGCACCAGCGCAATTTCTATAAAGCGGCAATCAGTATTGCTTCAAGGAACGAAATATAAAACCGACTTACGAGTAAACATCGCAACCAGAACCACGAAACAGAATCCCAAAACCGCAGACCGCATGACAAATCGAAACAAATCGAAGAGAATGTGGTGTTTCTCTGTGCGAAGCGGGCAGGCCAAGCAACCAAATGCCTCGGCCTTTGAGCAGTGAAAGTGAATATAGCGACGCTGGAACTCGACAGAAGACAATCCCAGCGGGCTGCAGAGCCCATCTGCAGGTCTTATACTCGCCCGCCCCGCCAAACGCACGTCCATATTGGGAACCTTGAAAGGCTGCAAAGCCCATTACGGCGAGGGCCCTAGTGGGGAACCCACGAAGCTGTGGGGCGCTGCCCGTCTGGGACGTCCGTTTGTTTGCGTGTAGCGACGGGGTCGCGGGTGGACGAACTACAAGGCTTTCCTTTTCGGGCGACCATGTACGCGCGCACAAATTGGGCGATCGCCTTGTTGCGCGTCGTGTCGCTTCGACGCGAAGGGAAGTCTAGAAGCATAAAAAGTGTGGCCATGAATCCATGGACCCACAACCCTGAGCTGTGTCATGCAAGGGAGATTCGGGGCGTGTATTGCGCAGATCTATGGAGAATAAAGTCTGTGAACGCCGCACCAAATATCACAACAAGCAAAGAAAACAAGGACCGGCGTGCGCAGCCGTGAGCGTAATAGATGGGTATAGTACGTGCATGCACGGAGCACGAGGAAAGCAATCGTAGGAGAGTGTCTGAAATGGGCACAAACAGACCGAAAATAGATTATAGTCGAGAAACCAATCAGAAAAGGGGTGTGAAGCATATCACGGCGCAACGTCCCTGCCAAATAAATCGACCGAGTCCAGCCTTTCGTCTCGCCACAAGATACGTTGCGAGGGGTATAAGAACTTGGAAGGGTCAGTTCGCATATACGTAGCATGGCTCGTCTCCGTCAGTGCGTTCCCTTGATGCATGTTGGGAGACGGTGCTTTTAGACGTTTAGATCATCAAACCGAGAAGGATGAGCGGGAGGGCGCTGATGCTTCCGAGTTTCAAGGCACGGTCGGCCGCGTTGGCCGCGGAGGAGTCGGTCGTGGTGGGATGGGCGGATGTGGTAGTGTGCGATGCGGAGGACGAAGTAGATGTCGCATCATCGGTGCCATTGAGGCGGATCGCGTTTCGCTAGAAAACAGACACAGACGGATATCAGTATCAAATAACGACAAGCCGAACCAGAGACTGATTAGGACGCGACCCCTTGCACGAGGTGTGAACACTGCTTGAGCTCGCCTCACCGGAGCTCAAGGCGTTTAGGGACGAGATAGAAAGTTTACATACCGCAAAGCCAGCAAGCGTCGCCGTCGACGACTCGTTATCATTGATCACGCCCACGCCGCCCTGCCCACACGTGTTGTAGTCGAAGAACCACATCGTCTGATTCACATTCTGCGCAAGCATCGGCACCGAGAGGATCGTCACCGCAGTCTCGTTCCCGGCGTCGCGGAACATGGAATTGAAGCCATTGATAGTGCTATCTGAATCGTGCGCGGGGACGCAAGGCGCAGAGAACGTAGACTGCGTTGCGGTATGGTTACCGAGGGAAACTGCGACGCATCAGTGAGTCATTCCCATGCTCGAAAAGGGAAAATGCACTTACAGTTGAAGAAGACAGTGTCGCCGAGCTCGGCTGTGACGCGCTGCGGCTGGAACACCGCGCTTGTGTTGTCGGTGGTGTTGTGACCGACTTGAACCCAGACGTCGCGTGCACGCACGGTGAGGACAAGGAAAGAGGCCTGGAGGAGAAAACACGCGTTGTGGTATGATCAGATTTTTAAGAATGAATGCGGCATTCTGGTATTCGAACGAAACTTACAACAATTATCGTAAAGGCAAACATTTCTAAAGTGAAGGAAAGGATGAGTAGAACGGTGCACGCAAATTAGACGCGGCGACAGTGAAGGATGAGAGGAAGGGGGAGCGAGCAGGCAAGACGTTCGAATGCAGGTTGAACTCGTGTATACGGCAACTATAGAGCCCCCTGCCTCCCCACCATTTTACCACCGACATGTCCGTGCGTATCTGACGGCAGCAGGGCGAGATTAAGCTGAAAGCAGCACACGCTGCACGATAGTGGGCTTGCGATAGCGAGGATCATACCTTTTCAAGCGTGACACGTGATGGAAGCAGGGCGAGGAAGGCGTGCTGGTTGATTCATGGAGCGAGAAGGTGCAGTTATGAGCAACTACAGGAAATACAGGTTCGGGGGCATGATGGCATGGTATTGGGACCGCTTAATGACAATCCGCGGACCACACAAGGACTGTTGTACCGACGGAACTTGCAATCGTTCCTGATTGGCCCCACTACTTGTCACTAAGCAGGCAAATGCATGTACACTGGAAAGAATATGATCAGGACTAGCACAATAACACATCAAATGGGACAAGAGGATAAGAAATCAGAGAGAAGATAACGTCTGCGTCTAGAGCAAACGACGTCATGCACGAGCGTCGACGTCACCGAGAACGTCGACCTCGTGTCAGAAAGAGATGTTGATACAAAATGCTTCATCACATGGAAACGGATGGCGGTCGAAAACATGGAGGAAGGTACTCACGCTCCTAGTTCTTCCACATCGAAATGGCATATCTGGCAACGGAACAGGTACCTCTGTCGTCTTTCCAGACCCTCAAGTCAATGATATGACATGCGCCACGACATGAAGCATGCAATGTGACTTTACGAGTCGAAGTTGTGTCGAGAGTGATATTCCGCGGTCATGGCAGCGGACAAGGACGAGGAGTTGGCAAACGAGGAACAAGCGCTGTACGCGCGTCTAGGAGTGTCGCGTAACGTCACACAGTCACACAGACTTCCAGCCACTGTCAGTACGAAAAAGGTCCGCGAACGGCAGCAAAACAAGCAGCAAGGGGAACAGCAACGATGGTGGATCCACGTGGATCCTCTGTTTCGCATTTCTCAGAAGAACGGTGAATTAATGCCGTAGGCAAGTCCACGTCAAGCCGCCCGACAAGAACCGTGACAGAAGCCTCTGATTCGGGCGCTGTTGGCGCATCTGGCATCGCATCAGGCGCGACGATGATCCCCTTTGAGAACTCCAAGCATCTCCTTGACTTCATGTCTCTTTATATGGTGTTCAGACTATCGCCCGGAGTCCTCTAATAAGCCGTCGCTTTCCCCGTTGTTTCTGCTAACATCTACGACTACGACACCCCCGTTCACGAATTGACACGACATGGCAGCTCGTACGTGCTTAAACTGCATCGCATTTCCAGCTCACGGTCTAAGTTACACAGCTAGTGATGAAAAGTGCGCGGCCTGCAGAGCCAGAGCACCCAATTATGAGTACGAATGACATAGCACAGTGTTAGTCCTCCCCACAGCTATTCTTGGGGTGTACGGACTTATATATACACCCGCACGCAGTGAGCCCAGAGCAGAATGCTGCTCTCTCCTCTGCATCTGCTTCCAAATCCGTGATGCAGATTATCCAACTCTGGTCTGATCGCCTTCAGCTGATTAGCGTATTCGTGCGTTCCATCCATCAACTCTTGTGTCATCTTATCTAACTCTCGAAATAGGCTACGTTCTTCACATCGGTTGACGGCCTCTTGCTCAATCTCACAACACCCGTCCGCACGAAAGATGTCACAGGCAAGGTCGCCAATGCAGCCCTCTCGGGCGCGCTCGTCTTCCATTCCGCTGCCGGTCAGTAAACTCTATCGCTGCGCATATAGCCGCAAAGAACATCACTGACACTCTTTCGAACTCCCAGCTATCCTCGCATTTGTCGGCTGCTTCATACTGATCCGCTACAGATTCAACGACGCAAAGCAAAAAGACCCACTGCCTCTCAGCCCCGTGCACGCCCAGTTCCGCTCCAAGCCCAACCCCCACACCGCAAACCACGCCCGCGACGCGTCCGACGCCGAGACCGCAACGATGCTCTCCCGCACGTCCTCCGAGAAGCAAAAGAACCCCGACACTTTCCGCTCCTTCTCCTTCGCCAGCGCGCCGCTCCCCGCGCCGACGCTCCCTCGCTCCATGACGCACCTGGAGCGCGAATTCGCGATGCTCCTGCACAGCGTGACCGACAGCGTCGCCGTCTCGCGTGTGCACCCACTCCGCTTCCGCTGGTTCAAGGCCAAGGGCGCCGATGCCGACGAGGGAGATACGCTCGCGCATGCGGAGTCGCTCACGCAGCTGCTCACGCGCTGCCACAATACGTGCGCCGCGTTCACGAGTCTGGGGTTTATGCTCAATATCTTGGGGTTCGTCGCATTTGCGTGGACGGCACTGGATCGCGGCGTCAGCATCTTCGTCAGCGCGTGCGTTGCCAGTAGTGTCATTGTCGGTCTGATGGCGGTCTGCTAGTACTAAGTGTGGTGTGGGCGGGTGGTTGACTCCGACGACTGTGATTAAATGGTTTAATATCTTGCAAATTCAATACCTCGTTTTCTGCATTATTTTATACCGGGACTGCTCTGTTGTACTCATTAGACGGTCAATGGCGAAATTGATGACAGGACAGACACCTTCTCGCGTTGGCGAGCTGGCTTTGACGGAACTTCCGTACTTGCCCAAGATCATCAATGCAGGTACAAATAGCTAGACGAGGCTGCGTTGTAATAGCTTGCTTCGTTGTACACCTTTGAAGTGATTCTGTCATTCGCTCCGTAAGAATCCCGCAAAAGGACCGCGTGCCCAAGGTCTCCGTCTCCAGCACGAGGACTGTACATCGCTTGATACAATTTGACGACGTCTTGCGAATACATTACATTACAATACATACTCAGCAGCATGGGGTGCCCGCCCCCGCCTCAATCCTCCCGCCTCGGCGCCCACCACATCCCGCCAGACGTCATCCACGTCGCGATCTGCCACGCCTCCTGCCGAAAACGCGGCGACGGCCTCCGTGTCCGCATCGCGGTCCGCGCGCCCACGCGCGCAGCTCAAGCGCGCGTGCGAGCGCCATGAACGCGGCGGGGCAGCCCGCGTGCATGCCCGGGCACGCCGCGAACACCTCGCGGTGCACGAGGATCGTGTCGAGGTACGCCCCGCCCGTCGTCGCGTAGTCGTCCGAGTCCGAATCCGCGTATGTCTCGAACTGCGCGGTCAGCGCGGAGAGGAAGGCGCAGCTGGGAGGCGTGGTGGCGGATGAAGGTGAGGAGGCCGATGTGGCGGGCTGCGCGGGCGTTAGGGCCGGGAGACGGGGAGAGGGGAGGGGAACGCACCTGAGAGCTCGCTGGCGCGTCGGACATCTGGACATCGTCGGCGGCGGGATTCGGCGCGGGCGCGGAGGCCGCGCTTTCCCTTTCCTGCCTCCAAGAGAGGATGTCAATGTCGCGTGGATAGAGCAGATGACATGGGCCTCACCCTAGTCTTCTGGTGCAAGCTCAGCGAATTGAGTAGGTTGGACAGGTCGAAGTCAAGCTGGTAGCCAAATATCAGCAACACGCAAGATACGATTTTAGGATAACGATTTACATCGTTCGAAATAGGCATGGTCCGGGGTTGGGACATAACAGCAACGGCAGACATTATGACGAGTCTAGATCGACGTAGACTCGGAGGTCGTTGATAATGATGATGAGATAGGACAAAAGCCTGGGCGATAATTACAAGCCCCCATCGTCAACATCGTACCTCTTATACACAACGCTCGAGTCAAGCCCGCGCATGCATTCCCACTCTGAGCCTCATTGGCGTCACGCGACAAGATCGGATGGCTGCCTCGAGGCGGCGGGCTGGTTCTTACCCTACACAATATTCTGCAGGAGCACTGCTCCGGCCGGCTTATGTACAGAAGACGCAGACACGTGTGCAGAAAGCCTGCCTTTAGCCTGCCCGAAGGTGGAACGTTGAGGGCAGCAGGCCGTAGCATGCCCGAAATGGAGGGCGAGGGCGAAGTGCTATGCGTGCAAGAAGTGAGATTGTCGAGGGATTGGCGCGGCGATGTGCTTCTGAGAAGCTGGAAAGAGGGCGTGTTAGGGTTGCTAGGGACATGTTTGATGTAGACCGCTGCAGTGCCCTCGAACGCTGCTATATGCATTCGTGCGCGTGGATCAAAGTGAAGGAAATCAAGATATGAAGCAGATCCATGATACATATGCACGTGCGAACAACCTGGACTGCTCTTTTCCACCATGCATTTAGATATAATAGGGCCGCCCTCACATCTTGGACTTCAGCTTCTTCAGGCGGGCGCCCTGCATTTCGACATCTACGGACGTACGTCAGTGAACAGTGGACACAGATTACTGCGAAGGAACGTACAGTTGGAGTCGTATAACCGATCGCCCGGAACAGATACGATATGCGAGTGGATGTTCGATGCGTCGACCATATCGCGCACGACGTCGTTGATGGTATTCGCACCAAGCAGACGCATGTTCATTTCGAACTCGTCCTGAACGAAATTAATTATGAGATCATCAGTGACATCAGTGCATAGTATTGTTCCTCACGTGAAGGATTTGCAAGGCGTGGTCAAACGCCGTCAACACCATACGAAGAGAACGCATACAGGAATGGCCGGCCAATTCCGACTGATGCATCGGTTGGTAAACAAAAGTTCTGGTGCTGTATGTGAAAGGAAGCGCACCTGCAGTCGCGCCAAGAGCAACTGCCTTCATCACATCTGTCGCGCGACGCACACCACCGTCAACGAACAATTGGAAGCGCTCAATCGGGAAGGTGATGCCGCGCTTCTCTTTGAACTTGTCGACGACTTCAACGAGGACCTCGATGCCAGAGCGGGCGAAGTCGAGTTGACGACCACCGTGGTTAGAAAGAACAACGCCAGCGAGGCCCTGATCGTACGCCTCAAGCGCATCCTGGATCTAGCGTCAGCTCACAGCTTTCTAACGAGTGACAGATAGTAAACACACCTCCCAACATTGCACGCCTTTTAGGATGATGGGCACTGTAGCCACTGTCAGTAAGCCACTAGATGAAAACACGTAGTATATTACTATTTGTGACGCTCTTGAACCATGGGATATCTGTCCATTTCAAGCCAGGATCAATGAAGCCCTTAACAGCAAGTCAACTTCTCATTCAGGCCATGAGATGCAACCACTTACGGTGATAGCTTTCGCCGCTCCCTGAGACCTGTCGACGTTATCACCCGACTTGGCCACTTCGTCGGGGTCCTCAGCCTCGAACTTCATCCGCATGTCCTATGAGGGGAAAGTTCAAGTCAGGACAGGCGGACAGCATATAAGACGAATTCACAAACCTTCTCTCGTCGACCAAGTTGTGGAGCGTCGACAGTGATGAAAAGGCCCTTGATGCCACGCTTCTCTGCATGCTGCACGATGCGCCGTGTCAATTCGCGGTCCTTGTTGACGTAGCTGTGCAACGAATAATGAGTTCAAACTGTAAAGGAAATGTGCGAGGCCAGCCACATACAGCTGGAGGAGTTGTGTCTGATGAGGCGCCGCCTCGTTGACAATCTCGTCGAAAGAGCAAGAGGCCAATGTGGGGATCTAGTTCAAAGCATCAAACACACCGTTTATGAGTTACAGAACGGGCAGTACCATCTGGATGATGCCATGCTTGGCAGCAGCTCTGGTGAGGTTAAGTTCACCGTCGGGGTGACCTAACTTCCCAAGAGCTGTGGCCGTCTACACAGGATGACGATGAACAGATGATGGCATGAATTTTTGATCAGACCCTCACGATGTAAATGGGCATACTTGAATGGTTGCCCAGAATCCGAGTAGAGAAATCCACATGCGTCATGTCGCGCAATATCCTAGGCCGGAACCATATCCTAGCCAAACGTTTAGGACATCGACGCGCCAACCGACAAGTAGGGAGTAGACATACCTGTGATATGCAGCATGGTTCTCACGAGTGGTAATCTCATCGTCGGCTGCTGAGGAATAATACGCCCAAGCCTTCTCCGGCATGACCTTCTGTGCGATAGCCTGTGAAGCGGGGGTGGGTAAACATTTCCCCAATACAGATAGAGCTACAAAAGTCCTGACCTCGAAGTCATGGAGGTTGAGGATCTCCGAGAGCGAAGGACGATTCTTCATTCTCTCCTGACGAGCCTTCTCCGCGTCGGTTATTATGACTTCCACCTTCTCCACGGTGTCCATGTCGACAGGACCCAGACTAGGAAAGCTTTAGCACTTCGGGGATTATATGTGCTACTGCAAGACCCACTGCTTGTCCACTGGAAGGTTATCCGTAATGGCGTTCGGAGGGTGAATAGGATCATATTCTTGTCTGTGCGGTGTTAGTGTCGAGTCTACATCCCCAGAAGACGTCGAACATACGTTGCATCCTTCCCAGCATATTTCAGGATGATTTTGCTTCCACCTTTGACATATGAGTCGGGTGGTATCTCCAATCACGAAAATGGAACAAACCAGGGTGCTCTGTCAAGCGCGGCATAAACACCTCAGTGACAGCTGGGCGGCATGCGGCGCATCACTCACCGTCAAGGAAGTCCGTCACATCATAGACCTTGCCTGTTCAACAGTCCGATCAGTTCAAACCCGAGGATCAGACAAATGTCCCAGATAGAAAACGGCAACGATGCCGCCCACCACCCAGACCTAATGGACATACCATGCACGATGATCCAACAGCTCTCCCGAGTGTTATGCTGCGCGACCACCTTTCCGGAAATAGGTTTGGCTGCCCCCATGTCGTCAGTCTGTGCGTAGGTCGGGATGGTAGCTCGATACGTGTTGCGCGCGCAGAAGGACAGAACTAAAGCGGGGAGCCGTGTATGGACGAAATGTGGGTAGAAGATACAAATGCGCAGGTCGTCCATAGACGGGACCCGCGGCCCGATCGCACGGAGCGCACGCGTTCCGTTCACGTGCAATTTTTTTTGAGTATCGCGCGCTCTGATTGGCTGGCGCCCACCCGCGGCCCCGGTGGAGGCCCGTCGAAGGAGACGCGTTGACTACGGACGCCGCCGCCGCCGCCGAAGTTCAATGATATGTACTTACACCCCAGTGGGGACAGGACTATGCAAATTCCGTAGCGAGGAACGAAGGAATGGAAGGATCCGTAAGGCAACATATTCATTCCAATTGATAGAGAAGCTCTAGAGACACATATGTGATACTATGTCATGACCACAAGTACAACAGCGAAGTCGATCTATATACAGCCCACCGCACCAGTGGCGGTCTCCCGAATTCTCATCAAACCACAGCCCATAACATAGCCGACATAAGTAGAAGGAAGAAGAGATGCTCAGACGAGCTGGAAGGCGCTTCCACCAGCCTGGGCGTCAAGCTTGACAACATCGTTGAGGCCTGCGTCGCGGGATGATGATGGTCAGTAAAACTAGATGAATGATGGCGCAATAAATACATACCCATGATCTCGAAGAATGCCTTGGGATCCATGCCCTGGGCTGAGGTGAAGTCGGTTCCCGTCTTCTTCAGCGAGTGCATGGCGGCTCGGATACCGTGGACTGCCGCAACGCAAGACACGAGAGAGAAGACTATTGCACAAGAATGAATAGCGGTTCATAAATTTTGAAAGCAGGGGAGCAGACATACTGATGATTTTCGCACCCATCTCCTCGGCCTCTTTCGAGGTGAATGAGGGGGTCAAGCCGCCAGAAATAACGTTGACCAGGACCTGCAGAGTATCTCCCGGTCAGATTCCCGGACGGGAAGTAGAGGATCGAGGGTTCACGTACGGGCTTCGGGGCCAGGGCTGCGACAGTAGACTCAAGCAGCTCCTTGCTCTTGACGCCTTCAATGAAGCAAACATCGGCACCCGCGTCGGCCGCGAGCTTCAGCCTGGTGACGGCCTCCTCCATACCAAGCACCTGCGCAGAGTCGGTGCGTCCAATGATGACGAAGTCCGAGCCGCCGGGGATCGAGTCACGGGCGATGACAGCGGCGCGGATGCGCGTGACAAACTCCTCGCGAGAGACGACCTGCTTGCCGAGCAGGTGTCCGCAGCGCTTCGTCTGCACCTGGTCCTCAATGTGCATGCCGGCGACGCCTGCCCGTGCGTATTGCGTCACAGTCCGCGCAACCATGGCGGGACCGCCGAAACTGTGCAATTGCAGAAGCATAAATAAAGATTCGGCCGCGGTAAGGAATGCGCTTACCCTGTGTCTGCGTCGGCGATGACGGGGCAGGTGGGGTCAAGGCTGCAGACCATTTGGGCACTCTGTTACAAATGGTGAGAAAGATGTCCAGTCAATTGTCTGTCGGTAACTAACCTGGACGAAGTCATTCAGAGTGGCGATGGCCAGGTCTGGTGCGCCAAGGCGAGAAGCAGTCGTAGCAGCGCCACTACACAATGAATTTGATAACCCGCGCATGGTGGTTGATGCTTAGAGAACAAACCTTTGATATAAGCAAGTGAAGCCGGCTTCGAGCGCGCACCGTGCGCTGATACCGTCGCAAATTCCGGGTGCAATCTGGATGTCAAATTTCAGATTGCGGTCTGTTTGAAGGGGCAAGAGGCACCTACGACGATACCAGGGCGGGCGAGCATCTGGCGAAGCCGGGTGGCTGGGTTCCAGGACAGCGGGCCTTCCAGGTAGTTCTTGGGGTCGAGACGAGGGTTGCTGTAAACCAGCGAGGGCACGTTCTCGTGCAGCGGTGCAGCGGGGACAACGCCATTGCTGTGGAGCGGAGTAGAGGTCTGCTCTTCATCCGATGAGGCAGGGGCGGTGAAGAAGTCACGACCAGGAGACATAATGATACAGATAGATGAGAGTGATGAAACTGCACAGGATAAACCGGCGTCCAAGTAAGAACTGGGGGCTGTGGTATGGGGATGCTTCCACGAAGTCTTTTATAGTTTAGCTCGCAGGTCCAGCCCCCAATTAACCCGAGAAAGGCGACCTTAGCAAGAGACAACGCCGGTAAATTGAGTATGTTGAGCATGTGCACACAAGAGCATGCCTCTGAAATCAGAGTTGAGGAACAGTCCAGCAGAATACTGTTCCAGAAGGGCCTTTGCACGGAAACGGAGCAGGGTCAGTGGTAATGAGAATTTCCACGCCAAGTGCATGCGACCTTCGTGTAGAATTGACAGATGCACGGACATTGCTGCGGATCCGGCTAGGCGTTGGGAGAAGCAATAATGGGGCTTCCATTGAGCATCATGATAGACTTGTGTCACCGAAGTACAGCACCAAGCCAAGCAGCCAAGAGCTACTCCGTGAGGATTCCGGTGTGAGCTTTCGCTGGGTAACTTCCCGTAACTGCCAAGCATGTCCGGATCGTGAGTACTTTGCGGGGGCTAAGACCATCCGAGGAAGATGACCCACATAGCGAGGAATACAGAAGATGCGGAGTTAGAGCGCTGGAAACTTGAGGTGCATCCATGGACGGCATGGTGCGCATACGTTCAGCTCTCTTCCCAAGCTTCAAGTTCGTGCGAACCCCAAAGCTACAAAGCGGAGATAAAAATTACATCCAAATCTATGCGAAAGGGACCCATTCGTACGAGAGATATCCATGAGTCAGGCGTAAGATATGACAATAGAGTCGGGGTGTCAGACATGGAGAACGCAGGAAGATGGAGGAAGATCTAGACCTGTAAGCGTCAACAAACATTGAAACAAGCTGGCCGGCGACACGGCAACCACCGGCCCGAAGACGCCGCGGTAGTTCAAACAGGAAGTGACGGTGATTCCCGCTGGCCAACTTCGATGAAGGCGACACGAAAACAAGCACAAGTACAGTGAGTCCTTGATTTTGAAAAAGTCCGATGTCGTGTCACTCGAAAAAGTATTATCCCGACTCGTACGAAATCGCGGAATTCTGGCATGCGGGAACAGACACATGGGTCAGTACTTGTGCCGCAAAACGCTACGTATACGAAGTTGGCAAGGGTTCTTACGTCGCGATTTCGCAGATGCTGGTGATAGATGATACACTTTGCGCTCTCCAAGACCTTTACTTGAGGGCCAGGGGGAGTCCCTAGGAGATAACGTTCCTGAAGCGGACCGACACCAAATCCACGACTCGTCACCGATCTAACACCGGGCGACGGAGAGAGCGCCTTCCCGCTACCAGTTCAACATGTAGCAACAGTTTCTTGTCCATTCATTCTCGTTTATTCTCCAACGCTCCCTGTTATCGTTTGAGAATGAGCTGTTGGCCAGATGAGCTGGAGCGGGCTCCGTTTTCTCCGCCACTGTCTTCTCAAAAGCACGGCTGCTCTGCCTGCCGTTTACTACGTCTCCATCTGGCCCAATTACTTGTTGCCGATTCTCATGTTTCACATCGCTGCGATATGTCTTCTCTGATCTCCAGGCAGATCGTGGAAGAACATGCTAGCCGTGAGAGCTGCTGGATCATCGTACATGGTAAGCAGGCCAGGTCCGAACTGAGCTCATTGGCAATTGTGGTGACATCAGGGTTCGGGTTCTATAGTGGTTCTACCAAGCAAAGTCTACGATTTCATGGACTTTCTGGACAGTCAGCTTTTACCGGCCTTGATCAGACTCATCATTGCTGACATTCTGTACAGAGCATCCTGGAGGGAGCAAGATTACTTTGAAATATGCGGGCAAGGATCCAATGTGAGCAGAATATTCCGCTGAAGAAACTCAGAACCTGCTTTTGTTTCATTCAAGTGAAGCCTATGAGCCCATTCACTCCCCGGACGCCGTTACGACTCATCTTCCTACCCATAAGCAGTACGTGTTCTTGTAAGGTTTTGTGAGCATTGAATCATAATTTCTCGAAGTCTGGGAGCAGTGGATCCGGGGACAATTTTCAAGGTCATTAAAGAAATAACAGAAGAGCGGCGGCGGCAAGCGCTTACCGCAGCCAGACCACTGCTTGAAGAGGTTTTGAACTTCGAGGGAGACGCTCCAACCATCTGTCTAGTAACGCTCACCGCGTTTTCCCAGGTGGTCGCCAAGGGCATTCTTACTGATAAAGCCTGGGCGTTGGATTCATCGGCATCCGATGACGAGATCACTAGCCGAGAAAACCCCCTTGCATATCAGCGGTGGGCACGAGTCACACGACATACGTCTGGTAATCCCTTCCTGAACAAATGTGCCGGAGTCTGGTTCCGTCCCCGCGTTGTGCGTGACGTCTCCAAGGACGACTAGTCGACAACAATCCTCGGTCAGAAGACATCTTTGTCTGTATAAATTTTGGGTTGAGCATCAGGCTTCGTTTTTGTTCAATTATCTAACGTTACGCTAGTCCGCTACTGGTTGATGCGCAGCTGAGGCGCTGCAAGAAAGACATATGCATGAAATTCGTCGGCAACGATGCCGGAGCCGAGGTCCAGCGAGGTCAAAATGTCAAGAAAGACAAAGGTGTGACACCAGCGATAAGCGTCAGTGTTCAATGAGATCATTTTGGAAAGCTTCCATGTCTAATCATCCACCCAGTCGTTTATTCATCCGACCCTTTCGTGGAAAGTCACCCCCTAGTTCAAGAGGATCACAAGCAGTGGGCCCATCCCTTCGGGCCCGATTCCGCACCGCACCTCGTCACCTACAAACAGTGCCCATCATCCCCAAAGGGGTCGCCACCGCCGAAGACGCCATCCTCGCCTACGAAGCCGGCGTGCAAGGGCATCGTTCTCTCCAACCACGGCGGGCGCCAGCTCGACACCTCGAGGTGCTTACGGAGGTGACGACGCGTTGCGCGCACGCGGCGTGCTCCCTTCACCCCACTTCGACATCTCCATCGACGGTGGCGCGCGCCGCGCGAGTGACGTGCTCAAGGCAATCGCGCTCGGCGCGAAGGCGGTGGGCGTCGGTCGGCCGTTTCTGTATGCGTTCTCGGCGTACGGGCAGGAGGGCGTCGAAAAGGCCATCCAAATCTTCCGCGTCCATTCTGCTTCATATGATATAGTGCGATCGACATGCTGGTGGCGTTATAGGACGAACTGGAGATGAATACGCGCTTGCTGGGCGGTGGACGATGGATGAGATCGTCCCCAAGATGGTTGATGCAAGCGCAGTCCGCGTGCACCAGGGGACCGCACCGGATGATAAGCTCTTCAGCGCAGCATGTCGGCAGCTAGCTGGTGCGGGCTCTCAGTATGCTCGCTCACACGTTGTTATTCGCAGATCAACCGCTCGCCCTGGCCAAATTCAAGGATGCCAATCTATGAAGACAAGACAGCTCGTACTCTTCGGCATCATTTATTCGATCTGCCCTGTAAAGCGATTCATTTCACGCTGTGTATCCATGTACTGGCCAGCCATGAACAAAATCTATTGGGACTTAATTTACAATCAGTAATTTCGTGGGTCGAAAATGCAATATGAGGCTGCTAACTATGTACCGAAGATCTATGGAAGTGATGGAAAGTGAATAAGTTAGGTTGTGCGCGTCACACCAAGGTAGTGAGGGTATAGAGCCGTCTAGAATAAGATAACGTGATGCAAGATCATGAAGGTCGTCAGTGCCGTGATACGCGGTCATTACTGGGGCGCACTGGCGTCCCCGTTGCCATTCTGCGTCTCCCGTGTGTGCGTGCGTAATGTCCATCGCGACGGCCGGCGCCGGGCGCTCGGGTCTCCCTGGTTCCCCGGGTTTTTCTGACTGCGAGGGCGAGGGAACGCCAACGTTGTGCCCAGTGGATACGGTGGGCACGCGCAGGAAGGACCTAGATCGGCGGCGGGTGGCTGCCGGGCTGTGGTCATCCACCTCTTCCACATCCCGGCGGAATTCGAAGGGAAGCATGACTGCGCGGTCGATGGCAACGGGCAGGCCGCGGTGGCGGCCGCGCAGCATGACTATGCAGACGATGAGCTTGGAGAGTGGACTGAATGCGCCGGACAACGAGTAATTTGCCTGCAGACATGGTTAGCTGAGAAGCCGGGAGAAAGGTGAGATGTCGTACGTAGGGTACGCCTAAACTCATACCTACGGTGCCGTAGGCGGAGACGATTTCGAACACTATGCAGTAGTTAGAAAGTGACGCGAGGTATTAAAGCAAGCCAACGAACGGATGTTGAAGACGGTGAACCAACTCTGATTATCCGGATTAATGAGATTGCCGCGCTGCATTGTGATCCATCAGCCATCAAACAGTGAGATAGCCGGATACACGATAAAACAAACCTCGACGATGCAAACAAGGAGGAGCGCCAGACAAAGCCACCACATATCTAACAGAAATTCGAGCATTAAAAAGACATAACTCTCGAGTAGTAGACACGGACTTACCGAATGCCAATTGTCTGCGCATATGCATTGAGAGGTAACGACTCCAGACTGTCATGCGCCCTCCCGACGTAGTGAAGCGATCCTCTTCGTCGTCGCCGTCGTGGGTATAGATTCCAAGAGACTTTTCTTCGTAGACATTCGTGGACCGGACGCTGCAAAAGAATGAGGAGGAATAAGTAACTGTCCGGATGATCCAGCTTAGGGGTGTGGGCCATACCTCATGGCAATCGGGTCTGTTCCATGATGGGTTCAATTGTCAATAATTTCTGAATACGGAATACGAAATGAGTATAGTTAGAACTCACAAACGCTGATATACATCATGATGACATATAGAACCCTGAAGCCCAGCTTCAGCTGGGATGAAGATGTAGGATAAGCATGCCGCTTACTTGGTACCAGGCGCAATTGCTGAGAGCGTGACAATCGCGAATCCGGACGACCGCACCGCAGCGGCCTGCAACAAGCCATCAAGGACCCGCACGCCGCGCGGCAGGGCTTCAACGACGGGAGTGCCGATGTCCAGGACCAGGAAACCGACCCAATCCGTTCCGCTGCGATTATCTGATAAGCATGGGCCTGCGGCTGCAGCAGTGGATACGCACTTCAATATGAGGAGGATCGTGAGAAGAAACCACGTTTGATGCGAAGGGAAGAGGTATATGAAACATCGACGGGGGTGATCCAGCAGGAAGTGAAATGTCTCGTGTACACGTGAGCGAGTGGGCACGAGTTTTGCGAAAACCCAGCTGAAACATCTTGTCAGTCGGTCGGATAGAGACATGGAGCAAGGACTTACATGAAGAACCGAAGACTATGCACCAGTGAATGGATTAATGATTAATAACTCGAAGCAGGAACGTCGCACTCACAATACGGGCTGTGGATGCACATTTTAGCCTCAGTTCATGGCGAAAGAAGGAAGAACACATACAAATCCAGTATTACCAGCCAAAATAAGGAAGATCATAACAACGATCATGGGGTACGCCCTCTGAAAGGGTATCATGGACTCGTCGCACAACGATATCCCTGAGTTCGTATATGTCGAAACAACCTGAAAAGCAGAAAACCTGCATCTATCTAAGAAAGAGCGCGACTTCATATAGTAAGAAACCTACCAGCCGGGTGCAATGTCGCGGTGTTGTTGTGGCGGTTTTAAGATATTCTTCCAATGCCCAAATGAAATGTAAGGCCCAATTATAGTCAATGCGACCAGTTGTATCAGGATATGGTACTAATCCAAAAGCGTTAGAACTTCTTGGCAGCTATGGGATGATCAACACCTACACCCGCGACGATCCAGAGAAGGGCAGTCAGCGCCCGGAACTCAACACCGCCGAGTTCTTCGATCTGTTCGTTCGTCAAATGCTGGAACACCGAGTTGCGGCCTACGACTGCATCGAAAGAGATGTACGGAACCACTCTGGCGCCAGCACTAGGAGGGCCATATTGCGACGCGATGGTCCTTGTGCGCGGCATCGTGACCGTACGGGACAAATGCCGTTTGAGACGAGGAAGAAACCGCCCAGTAAGGCGCGATAGGATCTCCCACGGCCAAGGGAAGCCACCAAAATCGCCTTGGATGATGTGGTGGTGTGACGGAACAGACCGCGTAGACCGGTATGTACCTGACTGTTGCATTGGCACTGCGGGACGTACTGTTCCGGCCCCTGCCCCTCAAAAAGCTATCAGAAAAACGTACTGGACAGGCGCAGATACGTACGACTGGCATCAGACTCGATGGTGTCCATTGTTGGGCGACGGGAATTCATATCGGGCATTCCCGAAGGGCGGTCCATGCGCCCCCGTTCCGTTGAGCGTGATCCACGTGGAGGGGTAGGGGCGAATTCTATGGTCTGATTCCTTGGAAATCCGGGCGAGCGAGGAGAAGAAGGCTCTCTTGTAGCGAAGGTTGGGAAACTTTGAAAATCGCGATCTGTTATGCTTTAGCGTTAACTCCAATCACACGAGTTGAGACTGTTGCAGACTGACCAATAGGAGATGGACGCCTTGATCGCTCCCCTGGGTCCGAGAGTCGACGACTAAAGCAGAGTCTGCTCAATAAATGACGACTATGTGTATGTTGCCGAAAGACTCACTCAAGTTTGGATGGGCGTCCTCCACCATTATTTGACTCGTTAGACGAGTCCGATGGTGCAATGCGTTCCGACACTTCATCCGAAGACGCCAGCTGGCGCTCTGCCTCTTGCGAACTCGGAGATGACGACTTATCCGACTCCTTCGGTTCCACAGTATCGATGTTGATAGGATCTGTGCGGCCCTCGCTGATCCACCCGCTCGGATTTACGAGTTTTGGGGCATCACTCATCCTCCGAATCATGTCTGGACGAAGTTTTCGACTTTCGTTTCCATTCCCTTTGAGCGTATTGCCTCGACTATTGTTCTCGTCCTCGTTTCTCTCTTGAATCGTCGGAAGTCCTGAGCCTCGGCGTAGCGCTGACGCTATGCGCGATGCCCATGTGGTGGCCGGCTGGACCTCTGCGCTCGGGTGTTCCCGCGCGACCTTACGAGCAGCAGCTCGCACAATATCCTCACAACGAAGAGCGAACATACGCCTGGTACAGAATCGTCAAGATGTAGAGTTCACAGGATCAGAGACCTGCTTAGCAGGTTGGGACACCTACCGTCTTGCATAGACCACGACCCACGATACAATTACCTATTACCCGGCTTTAAGGCACATTTATTGTAGCAAGTACAATGATGACGTACTGGGTTGCCCAAACACATCTGAATAAAGAGAATCGTTTGTTGCCACGGCGTGATGCCAGAGAGGTCGACTGTGGCAATCCCGCAGACCGTCATGGCACTAACGCAATTGAAGAGCGCGTCGATATAGGCTATGTGGTTTGACCCATTGCTAGCGTAGAAAATGCCCGAGAATATGAGGGGCGTGAACGTGCTGCACAACAAGCCCGTGAGCAACGTGAAACGAGGCCAAGAACAATGACGCACAAGACAATGATATGGACCCGGTAAAAGTTGAGATGGTGCTCTAGCCAGTCGAGGAAAGTTTGCCAGGGGTTCTTCTTTGTCTCCGAGTCTGAAGAAGGCATCCCAGGCTGCTGGGGATGCAGCAGGGGTTAGTAGGACGCGCAGATGGAGGACGTTAGGATGTGAGACAAGAACGTGCGTGAAGTTGCGCTCCTCATCCTCACACTCTACTTGGACCAATTGAAGGCTGGCCCTGTCTGCGGACCACTGCCATCGGTGATCTCATCACATGTTTCGCATCATCAGTCACGTGCACATTTCCTGCCTTCACTTTCTCCTCATCTCCCGCGATCTCTGCTGCCGTCGACGACTCTGCACATCGGATGTGCGAACATGACGGTCTGACTCAAAGGAATTAACACCGTTTTGACGACTTTTCTGTCATGTGGGCAACATACAGCACCATTCGTACTCCATTCAGGTTCGTACGGCACCATGAAGAGCTCAGCCGCTACATAATTAACGACTAACGAGAAAGATCTCGATGTCGTTTGGAAGTTGCAGCCCGCACATTAGCCTGAACATGATCACCAGGTCCATGCCCACAGCGGAAATTATTGAAACATGCACTGACCTGCATTGACTCGGTCCCTCATGATCACGTCTCGCACGCTGCATCCATCAGCAGGCGAAGCAGGGATGCAGACATGTCGATGCCAAGTCAATGTTCAGTGCACCTTATCACTTTCATGACATGTAGATGGTATACAAGATGGTCTCCGTACACATGTATTCACGCATGCGATCCAGATTATACTACAGTACTTACTCCTATTCCTCCTCGGGCCTTTCCCGCGTCTTCGGCGCCAGCACCCACGAAGCCCAGTCTTTCCGGTCTGCGCTAATGCTTTCCGGGACAAGTGCACCCCAGGTGATCGCATAGTGACCCAACACAAGATCGAGCTCCTCGACCTCGTCGAGAAGTTCCAGTGTCGACAGTCTGTGAAATAGAGTAAGGCGTCTCCATCGCGCTGCGGATATGAAAAGGAGAACGACCTTTCGAGCTCGTCGGCGTCAACATGGTCCCTGCGAATGTCTTTCAGGGTGAGTGCGTGTGCCTCCGTGAAATTCAATCGACGGAATCGCTCAGGGAGCGAGGCGATGTTGGGATAGGGCCCAACGCCTGGCAGGGAAACGTTCCGTTCCTGCATTACACCGTTCGCTTGATTTCTCCTTTCAGACAGAACTACAAGCTCACCTTCAGGTTGTTCAGCATAACGCGTCCAAAAGAATCGCCCAAGCCGAACATTTCATACACAATTGAGCCGAGCGGGCTGGATCCCGACTGTGTATAATCGGCAAACCATCGAATCAGAGCATCCGATGCTGCAGGTGTCATGTAGGCCAGGACACATTCAAACAGCAGTAGAGTGGGCAGGTTCGGAGAGAGGAGTGCTCCGGATTCTGTTGCTAGCAATGGGGCAATCGACGTTCCTGGCGTCTTTCGTAGATCGACGGGGAGCAGATTATACACGGCAGAGCGTAATGAGGTGCCTCCGTCACCTTCGAAAATTTGAGCATACCTCCTTTAGGAGAAAAGGATGGTCTTTCACCTACGCTAACGCTGTCCGCCGGCCCCAGCGCTGGGCTGAGCACCTTGCTTTTCCGGACAGCCATGGCCTTGCGCGACGTGACCTCCGGAAAGTCGAGCTCAATGTACTTCTCGATCTTCTCCGCACGAGGCCCAGCCTGGCTACACACTCATAAGCACTCTTCGCGCCCCGATCGCGAGAGCTACACACCGCAAGACGCCAGAAGCGCGTGTCGCTCCCGGCGCCCAAGCTCACGATCTGCACTCGACCGTGCACGCCCGCGCGCTCGATCCAGCTGTCCACGAGTTCGTCGACGGCGGTACCACGCAGATATGTTCCGACGTTGATCAATGGCGGGCGCGGTTTCTGTAAGTGTGCGCGCGGCACGAGTGCAGAGATGTACGGGTCCGAGAAGTACTTCTTCTGGGAGGCGGAGAGACGGGCAAGGGCGGCATCGTTGTCTGTTGCTCGCACAGGTGCATCTGGGTCGGATTGTTCTGACGAGGGCGATGTTAATCGCCGGGGAAACATGGGTGGAGACCGTCGAGGAGGTAGCATTTCTTGAGGGTTTGGAGGAGATTCGGACTGCAGGTGAAGCGCTCAAGCTCTGAAGTCATAGATACGGCCCGTTCACGGCCCGCTCCCCGAGCCCCCTCCTCCCCGGGAAGCAGCGACTTTAAGACTTTCTACTCTGGCACGATTGCAGGCCAATCATTTGCGGGATGGTCAAGACTCAAGCTTCATGTTTAAAAGACACATGCATGAAAAATACAGAAAAGCAAATATCTTCGACTCTTGACCTGTCTGCGATCTTGGTACATACAGGAGCCCATGCAGAAAAAAGGGAAAGCCGATGCGTGGATAATAACAAGAATGCAGAAGCGACAACGATGAACGAAGGGTCGGGGAATATGTAGATGCATTAGCGGCTATGAAGTATAAACGAACGCAAGTCTATATATCAACTATGTCAGCAGAGCCAGCAGCTTGTCGCTGTCCATGGACTTGGCCGCTATTCGCGCGCGGCGCTCCTCGTCCTCGTCCTCGTGCAGGCCAGACCCCTTCACCATGATTGCGAAGAAGTCAAGTGCCTTCGGTGCGTCGATCGCAACGTCGAAGATGATCTCAGCCAACGGCATGAAGCCCTCCTCAAATGCGGCAGGAGTGGCAAGATTCTTCTCGCGTGCACGCGAGAAGAAGTCGGCGACCAATTGCGCATCGGCCTCCTTCGACTCCACCGCCTGCATCGCAAGCTTGTCGACTAGTCGGAACCGATGCTCCTGCGGGAGAGTGCTGAAGTAGTTCTCCGCCTCGTCGAGCGAACGAATACTGAAGAACTCCTTCGTATCCTCGCCGATCTTCTTGAGGGCGTCCGCCTCTGACATCGCCGGGGCCTCTTCCTCACCAGCCTCCGACGAGGCTGCCTCAGATCCCACAGCGCTCCCGTCCTTCGTCTCCACAGGCTTTGACCGTGGCAGCAACTGCAGCTTCCTGCGTTGTTGAGGAGCCTCCGGAACGCCCGCCTGACCCAAGTCGACGCTCGGCTTGCGACTAGGCGGCCGACTCGTCTTGCCCTCGGCGGGGGCTTCCGCGTGGCCACTGAGCATCGAGAACATGTTCGACGTCGACGCCGTGCGCGAAATGGGTGTCTCCCGACCACTGGGACCGGCCTTGGCCTCCTTTTTGCCAGCGAAGACACTGCTGGGCCCGAATGTCATGGGCGCAGACTTGCCGATCTTGCCGAAGTGAGAGAGGTCACCGGCCTTGGGAGGCGGACGAGGAGCAGTGCCCGCAACAGCCCAGCCGTCAGGACCGACCTGCTGCTCTCCGCGATCGGGGCCCGACGAGAGCCACCTCTTGACATGCTCATCTGTCGCTGATACGACTCCCTCTCGGACGCGGCCTTCTCCTTGGCAGCCTGCAGAATATGCTTTGTCAGATTCGAGAAATCAATTTCGCCAGACTGAAACTTACCGCTTCGTGAATCTGGGCGATCGTGGCAGGTGCAGCCGCTTGGGTGCGAGGAATCCAATTGCGAGAACGCAACTCGATGACGTCCTACAAAATACAATGAGTAACTGATGAATGTAGAGTATCAGCGATGACATACCTGCAGCATGAACTGCATACGCGAGTTGACATTGCCAGACTTGCACAATTCCTTCATCCGCGAGAAGTACACATCCATGTGCGCATGTGCCTTCGGAGTATCCAGGATCGCTCCGACGGTGCTGAGGAGCTTGCACAAGCTCTCAATCTCCTCCTCCTCGGGGTTCTCAACGTTGCCGAGCAGCTTCTTGATGCACTCGTGCATGATACGCTCCGTCAGCATCTGCAGCTTGAACAGCTCGCCAATGAACCGGATCAGACCCAGCCCACGTCGCTTGGCCTTCTGCGCAGCATAGTACTCGTCCGAATACAGCTCGCCTTCGCCCTCCTTTTCTTCCTTGCCAGCCGCCGCGGCCTTCGTCGCCTTGTCTTCGGTAGCCTTGGTCAAAGCGGCAGCAGCAGTCGCCTCCTTCTGCACCCAACCACGCTCGAAGTCCTCCTGGCAACGGTTGAGCAGGTACTTCCTGAACAGAAGACCGCCCGCGATCGGCTTGCCCTCCGCGTTCCGGATCCCGTCGTCCTGCACCTTCGGACTGATCATCTCCATCATCTTCCGGCACAGACGCGCATACATCTCGGAGAACGTAGCCTCGTCCGTGGCCTTTTCGAACACGAGTCGGATGACCTGGATGAGCGTCCGCCCGTCCTTCTCCTTCTCGGACTTGTTTGCCCATTGGATGATCTGGTCCGAGATCGAGTCGAATCGCTCCATGGTGAGTTTGTTGAGCAGCGCCTTGACCTTGCGGTCCACGATCTCGGGCGACTCCTGGTCCGCAGGTGCAACGCGTTTCGAGCTGGTTGGGACCCAACGGTTCGCAGATGCCTCCAGGGGCGCAACTGGCTCCAGAGGGGGGCCCATCGACGTGTAACCCTGGCCCATGCCCGACGGGTGGCCCATGCTAACACGATTCGAGTCGCTCCTCTTCTCCCCGCGCTTGCTCCGAGTGCGATCGCGCTCCTTTCCGGGACCGCCCTGGCTGGACGTCCGCACCATGGTGGGTTGGGATGGCCTGCCGCCGAGAGCCAGGCCGCCCATCGATGCCGAGCGACTGCTAGTAGACGCCATGGCGAAGCGCTCCTCGCTCGACAGCTTGCTGACTTGCGCGGTAGAGAAATTGCCCATGCCTGCGAAGGCACCTCCGCCGGCCTTGCTGAGTGATGCAGGAAGGAATCCAAGACCGATGGATGCCTGGCGAGCAGACGGAGGACCAGACATGCTGGGGGTTTGCTTGCGTCCAGAGCCGCCGCGAACCATACTGAACTGATCGCTGGGCTCGAGACCGATGGCGTCGAGAGGGGGCAGGTTGTCCGGCTTCTCCTTGCAGATGCTCATGAACTGCATCAGGAAGTCACGGTCGTATCTGGAATTTGTGCATGAGTATAGCACTAGTTAGAATCGAAGTAGAATAGTTACCTGAACTTCCCGGCAGGCGCGTTCACATTGAGCTCCACCTTAGGGCTCTTAATGCCTTCAGGATATTGCACACGACCAAGGTCTTCGATGATGCGGGCGGTAGCAAGGGCGGAGGGAGGGGGGGGAGCAACGTTGCCAACGGTCGCGGAAGTGAGATCCAGACGTCCAGGTCGCTTCTTGCCTTCGGATATAGCTGTGTCGATACGGAGGATCTCCTTTTCTGAGGGTTTGAGCTTCTCGTGGGTAGCTCCTTGGACAGGCACCTTGTGGTCTTCGACCTCGACCTCGACCTCGACCTCCTCCTTCTCCTTCTCAGCAGCGGCTTGGGCAACAGCAGCCTTCGCCTCTTCAGCGGCGACGGCCTTCTCCTGTTCCTTCTGCTTGTCCTCTTCTGCCCTCTTGGCCTGCTCCTCAGCCTCGAGTTTGGATTTCGCCTCCTCCTCTTTTCGTATCCGATCCGCCTCTTCCTTCTGCTTCCTGTCCGCTTCCTCCTTCTCTTTGCGCACCCGGGCCTCCTCGTCCCTCTTCTTCCTCCCCTCCTCCTCCTGCTTCTCCTTCGCGGCCTGCTCCTCCTTCTCCTTCTTCTGCCGCTCCTCTTGCTCCTTCTTCTCCTGTACCTTCTTCTCCGCCTCCGCCTTCACCCGCCGCTCCTGATCCTCCTTCTCTTTCTCCTTCTGCTCCTTCTCCTTCTCCTGAGCCAACCGCTTCTGCCTCTGCTCCTCAGTCTCAATCCTTACCGATGACCGCTTTGGCTCCCGCTTCATCACGGGCGTTGGCGGCGCTGGACTCTCCTGTCTCGGGGGTGCATGCCCGGCGCGCCTCAGCACCTCCAGAGTCGCCTCCTCGCCGGTCGTCGGGTCCTTGATAGAGATCTTCTTCCCCGGCACGAACGTACTGGCGGCCAAGTTCAACCGCCCCGATGCCGAGTTCGGCGTTGGCGGTGGTGAAGTCAGGCTCGCAGCATGCGAG
>SFCI01000302.1:0-25829 GCA_004681135.1 Hericium alpestre | reverse complement strand
GTCCTGAAACGACTTCAGCTGCTGGAGAGGGCACAGCTCAAGGTCCATACTGCGGTATTGGATCCCATGGCAAGGGGGCTGCGGAATGCAAATCTGCCATGGTTCTGGAGTGTAGATGTGAAAGGGGACTCCGCTGAGGCTACATGGCTGGCAGATTGTGAGCCAAAATCATTCTTGCATGTCCGATTGTTCATCCTTGTCTTACAGTCCATCGTGTCCAATGGCTCCGTGCCCACGCTCGGCTGCATCGCTGGGAGGAGCAAATGGTAGTGCTTCCATTTGAAATGGAGTGGACTGTCTGCAGGTTTAGGACACGTGGAGCAGCCTGGAATGCTAGGAAGATATGGGCTGACAGGAAGGGGAAGCTGGGTCACTTGGCATATGCAGCCCGTCAGAGTGCAATGTGGGCAGAATTCGCAATCACCGCAGAAGCTGCATTTGCTGTTGCTAGAGGAGACGATCCTCCATCGCAGTTTGGCATGTAATATATTCAGGTTATTGAGTTCGAGTCGGGTCCAAATCAATGCATACATTTGTCACTAAGGCAGCAGTTATGTCCTTGATGCAATTCTGTGGCATTAAATCCCACGGCAGCATATCCTACCGCATGGTTCCACGTCCCACGGCACTGTATCCCATGCCCCACGGCACTGTATCCCATGCCCCATGGCACTGTATCCCACTGCCTATCATCTTCACTCGTCACATATATCCTCAGAGCTGCCTGCCATGTTTTCGATACCATAATATGCTTTGCTTATGTTGGCCCATTTGAGCAGGGCCCCCATCTCCATTGCCATCTGATCGTCTTCACCCTGCCTTGATTTCAGACCGGTTATCATGTTCTTGGTCAGGGTAATTGCACTGTCGATCTTCTGCACCATGGGGTCATTGCGTCGAATCTGTATGAATACAGAAGTAAGTAGAGTCCAGCAGCATTGGTGGTGGCTCACTTCTGTCACAGCCAGTTGGATGGCGACAATGAGATGGTCCAGAATGTTTGGCAGTATCGAAACCCCTCCCTTTCGGAAAGCCTTATCCAGTGCTGTTGCCTGGGTATTCACCTGCTTCTTTGAAAGCCACTCCCCTCCATGTTCCATCCACCACAATGGTATGTAAATTCTGGTTAGGGTAGTCTTACCCCTTTGAAAGGGTATATGAGACACAAAAACAGGGGTCTTATGGGCCTCGTATGCCTTGGTGCATATGTGGAATGTGTTGTATGCATTCCTTAAATAGTCGTGGACTAGGAGGGGTTCGCAGTGGAAGGCTGCCCACCCGATGATGAAACCCGCAGCATCCTAGTTGGGTTCAGCATCAATCAGAATCCAATCAGATCAATCACCACTTGCCAATTCTGCCTTTATGCCGGCATAGATCTGATCCTTCATAACATCATAATCTGGGTAATCCACCTTGTCTTTCAGCCATAGGATGGCATCACAAATGCGCCAAGCAGACTCGTTGAGGAGCTGTTGTGTGAGGCAATGCAGAGGTGCTTGGGGAAAGTCCGTGTCTTCTGGATTTAGGGGAGGGGGTCCATCCCACTCCTCCTCATCATATCCATACTCATCTAGGGTCGGCCAGCTACTGTCTACACTACTGATTAGCAATGCCGGGATCTCGACAATTCCCCACACACCTGAGCCGTGGGTTTGGTCTGTCAATGGATTGATATCCTGGTCTGAACTGTCGTTGCTAGGATGGCTCTGCATTTGGCTTGTTTTTCAGCGAACTTGGTCAAATAGAACGAGATGACAGAGGGTGCGGAAGTGTGGACAAAATACCAAAAGGGGCATTGATCAGATCATTGGACTGTGGAATACTACTGCCAGATTTGGATAACGCTTTAGGCTAAAGAACAAAAGGTCTACTAATTTGTACGTCCATCTCTATCATTGCCATCGGTGACATCCTCTGCATTGGCACCATGCGTACTATGATTACCCTTCATTGCCATCCCTATTTCGCTATTCCACTGCTTCACCTTGGTATCCTCGGCAGCCAACGTCCTCTGCAGCATACCGCGCGCTTCCTGTTGGGCTGTTTCTGGCTCGTTCAAAGCCTTCAAAAAACTTTTGTTTGTTTCCTCAAAAAGATCTGCCGGAGGTGCAGAGCTTCACGATAGTATTACCGCTGTGGGACGACGACGACGTCGAGGAAGCGCTGCAGGTCCCTATTGTTCCATAGTGGTCAGTAGGCGTCACAAACTTGAACAATAAACTTCAGGTTCCCAGGCTCCGGGCCTAGGGCGTCTAATTTCAAGTCCGCTTTACCGGCGTCGCGCGGTTCCCTCCTTCCTTTCAGCATGCTTGATTCTCCATACCTATTGTCTTTACCACAAGCAGGCAAACCATATGCAGTTGTGCCATCCTTCTGCTCCCGTCCAGTATTTGGATGACCGGGAAGTTCAAGCCTGCTGATTCGTTAGTTGCTATGTCAATAAGTCCCATCTAGGTTGCTCATCTGATGACAGACCACTATCCTTTTGTTCTGCATTTAACCATTGCTTCCTGGAACCCAGGGCTTGTATTTCACGCTGACGATAGTGATTATTCGACAGCGCCTACAATGTTGTATAAATTCTATGCATGGTATCTTCCAAAGCACAATTCCTGGACCACCTATCTCTTGATCATGTCCCAGCCTTCCTGAGACCTAGACTCTGCCACAATGAATGCCCGCTGTAGACCCCCTCACGACTATTCCGGAGATCACCAAAGTGGGATTTATGATCTGTCAGGCCGTCGAGCTTCAGTCCAACAGTCATAAGCTGGCCACGCTCAAGTCCGCCTTCGCCAATACTGTACTATTATGGTCATAGGCTCAAATCACAGGTCACAAGGACCTGTGAGCCTATTTTTTATGTGCTCAGAATATTCTTTCAGATTATTCAGATTTTAAAATCTTGTCACACCCAAAAGCGATGAGCCTACGACCGTAATAGTACAGTATCACCCCGCTTGTCAAAGAGGCCGATCATCTGGCACAGTTTCAAAATAGTAACGAATGGGTGAAGATTCATGAAGATGTCTCCGTGTGAGTATTCCATAGTCAAGCAGTCATTGTTTGCAAAAGTCCTCCAACTAATTATGCGCTAGGATCACAACAAATTATCAGGAGCTGCTTAATTGGGTGGGAGAGTTGAACAAGGCACAGCGATTTGTCAAATTCTGGGAGATACGAAAGGAAATCTGCTCACTCTGGGAATCTATCGAACTCACCACAATCATGATCAAGGTGCGTATCTGGGTGAGTTCTCTATAGTTCTTTTCTAATGCTTGTCGTCCCACCGTAGAAAGCCAACGTAAGCTCAGACTCCAAGGAAAGACAGTTGAAACAGAAAAGACAACATCTTTCGATGCTGATAGCTGAGACCGAGACCGGAATGACAGCATCTGAGGCACTACAGCGGCAGATCAGAGTACTGGACCTTGAGGTCAAATTTGAGAATGTCCTATACAATCTCGTCAAAGCAGCCAAAGACATGCAAAGTGCAGATGACGAAGATCTCCAGGTGCACTCACATCTCACACCGATGAGTGTCTCGCTCATCATCTCATAATTATATCAGGCTTACATGGCCCAACGGTCTTTCGTTGCCATGTTCACGCTGGCAAACATGAATGGTTCCACCTTGTTTGCTGATAAGGAAAGGTTCCCCCGTTTGCTTGTCTCGGGTATATTCTTACTGACCGAGCATCGTGTTCTATCTCCCAACTGTCTCTCAGTTTGCCAAAATGTGGCTTCAAGGTTGCCGGCACCGCGAAAAAGACAGAGTGCACCATAAAGAACCCCGCGAAAACTCCTCCGATATCCCAGTTGATGAATCATCCTTCGTCATCGGAATGGGAGAGGAGCCCAGTGTCGACAATATATCTATCAGCACCATGCTGAATGTCGATCCCGACTTTGTGAGTCATTGATTCGGTGATTAGATGCATTGATTTACCTTCGGTCCTTTCAGACTGTCGACGTGGAAGGTTCAAGCTCGTTCAAGTTCTGCACCATTTCCTGATTGCGGACTGGTGATTCCATCCTGTTGCCAATTAGTATACATCCCCATACCCACACCTTGTACCTATGTCCCAGATGTCACCCTGCATGCTGGTAATGCTACCTACATTGACTTGTATTTGTGGGTGGTATTGAACTCGATTGACAGGAATTTTGCGGCAGCGATCAGAAATGCATGATTCATGAAGACGGACCATGACAATCCTATGAATCGTGTGCCTTGATGCTATGGGCTAAAGCGTGTTCCACGTTTGTCGATGATTTGATGAAAACATAAGGCATGGGTGTCATCGGGACATCCTACTGCCACAGCAATGCTGAATTAAGACATAGCTTTCTGCAATCATTAACATGAAGACAGGCAGTACATCCCGTGAAACACCATGGTGGATGAAGATCACACGGCATGCATTGCAAATGCCAAAGACATTGTTCTTCACTGCGTGCCTTCTTGCTGAATATGAAATGGCGATGCTATCAAACGCTGCACGGCGGCGATAATGATTGGAGATACTCACGCCCAAAGGTGACTATACTGTCCAAATTTTAAGGATCGATGCTATCAGGCGATGAATGGCAGCAGTAGTAATTGGAGACACTCACGGTATACTTCACCTCCTATGCATTGTCTGACCACAACAAATCATAAAAAATCCTATTCATCTAAGTTTCATGGTAACGTGGTAGCGCTGCCATCCGGATAGGATCCCCCATCGATTTGAAGAAGGAGCATGATACCACAACTTTCAGAGCTAGCCTGCGATGACTAAAGTGATAACGATGCAACCAGGCGTTGGCCGGACACGGCTCAACAAAGATGGTCATGATCGAGAACAAAAAACTGTCAACGTAGCTTCTACAAGATTCAAAGGGACCGCGGGGATCGTGTTATGGAAGACTCAGAATGAGTAAAGAAAGAGGTAAGAAGACAAAATTGTTAGGCATGGCACAGGATGTTTGGAGATGTACTAGGAGACATTGCACTTCGAAGGTGCTACAACCCCAGATACAGTGAGCAAGAATGCCTATCCGGGAGCAGAGATGTTTGTGCATTGCTGTGAAACAAGGACACGGCGATCAGGAAGCATACATCGTCCTAGTGTGGCATTTCTTGTTCTGCAACGACAAAAGTGTACATGAGCACCAACCACGCCACCTCCTTCAAGCAGATCTGGTATGTTCTGTGAGCTTCACCTACCATCATCATAATCGAGCTGACTGCTTGCTCACCGTGTCAGTCGTCCCCTGTAGCCTTGTTCCCCGATCGCACTGTTGCAGTAGTTAATGTCAAGCTGGTGCAAAGAAGCGGTACGAGCTGGCCACAAATTTTGAGTCCGCCAGCATCTAGGTGATCGGAAAATCCTGGCGGATGGCGAACTCCGACACCTTTCCTCAGTGCTTGATGCATCGCCATGACATTCGATGAACTCTGGGTTCTCTTCGACCCTGCACAAGGTATCGGTGAACGTCCTGACCGGTGGTCAAAGAAGTCTCATGGTATTTCTGTTTGAACCAGTGGAGGTAAAAGTAAGGTTCACCAGCTTTTCACACCACTATTTCTCACCGCAATGGCGAGCCGATGGCCCGTGTCACAGTGACTGAGGAAGACATGATAGGTACGCCTTGTACTCAAAGAGTATCCAGATCGTATCATTTAGTATACTACTTATTATAGGCACAAAAGTCCCGTATGAGAGATTTTCTCGTGTCCCGAACAGGCAACGTGGCTTTCTGGGCACCGCCCATTCCCACTGCTGTCACCTGAATCCAATTGGCGACCATTTCCAACAGAGTAGGTCAAGCGCCGCTACCATAAGGTGAAAAATAGCTATTGTCAATGCACGGCCGGTCCTATGGATTCCATTGTATGTGGGCTGAAACCCTTCCCGAATAGCTCTGGTTGACGATGGCATGAGTTCCCATCTACACGCTGCGAACGATATTGATCTGTTCCACTCCAGGTATAAGATGTGTGTCCTTTCCAAGGAGGGCGACATCTCATTGAGCACAGTCGCTCGAATGATCACTGCTCACTCCACTCAACCCTGCAGCACCCACATCTTGTCACCATGATAACATGCAGAAAGCCTTCCTGCTTGATGATTCTCCGGCGTCCCTCGTTAACAACATCGTGCGGACCTCCAACGTGCACAAGCTCAAGAAACTTGCGACGACCATGGTAGCTATCATCGACATCATCGAAAACAAGCAGAAGTATATTCCATCTGAGGATCTGCTCAAGATATATGAGTGAGCCAGGGTGTCCTCTAGATGAGCAGTCATTGATAACAGCATTGCATCGGATTTTAGGATCTTGAAGGAGTACACGATGCTGATGCGCTGGATCAACAAGCTGAGCAAAAAGCAGCTCTTCTGGAATTTCTGGTCCATCAGATCGAAGGTCAAGGCGATGGAGGAGCACGCAGGCTATATTGCTCGTGTAAGTACCCCTGGCATTTCCGGAGAAGATGGCTCTGATTGTAGTGGTATGTGATTACTACCTAGATACTGAAAGGGGCCACCACCGAAGAGAAACGCTGGCATATGATGGAAATGTTGGCCTCCCTCGAGGCCGACATGAAGGGCGAAGAAGATGACTCCAGGAAAATGTCGCCCACCCCGGAAAAGGATGACGCTAAGGACAAAGAGGACGATGCGAAGGACGAAGAAGACGACCTTGACCTGAAGGTATGTCGCATCATGGCCCCTTCCTCCGAGGTTCCACTCATGTAGTCCGGCCTCCATAGGAATTCGTGAATACTAAGACAACGATTGCGCTCTCGCTCGCTGCAGCTCTCAACCACACTGATGATGCAGAGAACAAAGGGCTGGACGCCTTCGAAGCTCTCTTCGCTACCGAGCACATCATGCAGCTAATGGCTACACCTGCGCCCACCCCGGTGGTGGTCCAAGAGATCGTGCATGCCGAGGAGCAGGACAGCACGCAGGCATGCGAGGAGCTCTACAGGACGATGGTCGAGGAGACTAGCATCTCCGTCCAGGATGTGTTCAGGATTGTGCACGAGCTTGCAGATTCAACCGACGAGGTGTGTTTGCGAGACCATCTCCGAGACTCACCGTACTAAAGTCTGATGGCAATCAGGCACCTTATTCCCCCACGGACGATGGAGTTTCTGACGTCGAGAATGCCTAATTATCAAATGGCACGTGGTCTGTGTACGAAGTTCGGAAAAGGTTGTGCTCTGGCGGAAGTCATATTCCGTGCGGCGCGTATCTTGTACTCAGACTGTTGCTGTCGTGCAGTAGTAGAACGAAATTTCTGAGGTATATATCCTGCAGGGAGGTAAATAATGGGATATCCAACACAGATAGGACCAGTGTAAGTAAATAAGTAGATTCTACCAAGAACAATTTCGGATAGCAAAGGCAATCTGCTTTGTCCAATGCCAGGCATCATGAAAGACGTGTCTTCCAGAGAACTTTGTAGAAAAGTATTCAGAACGGACATGCGTGTGCAGTGCAGTCTGTGAATATGTTGCCTTGATTGCGCAGAACTGTGCTAGTGCTTCTTGAGCAGATGGGCAACGTGCAGGGTCTTCGAGAGTCATGGCTTCAAGGAGCGGTGACAGCATGTCAAAATAACCAGGGTATTCCTGTGAAATTGGTTTGTATTTATTTCCAGGACAGTTAAGGAACTCACCTGGACCAAGGATTCCTTCAAGGTCATACTGATCGCATAAACGTCGATCTTGAAAGGATCGTATAGAAAGTCCATAGAGACAAGAAGTTCTGGAGCATGTATACTAGCTTTCGTCCGTACGTTCGTGAGAACACCACTTGACGATTCGAATTTCATCGATTCTCCGAAGTCGATAAAGTAGTAACGGACTCTGCCAACCTGGGTTCTCGTCCTTGGGCGCACTGAATGTCCGCGCCAGTCCACAGCTGGGTTGTCCGGTTGAAACCCATGTGGGAACATACAGTCACCATCCAAGATGATGTTGGAGACAGCACAGTCCCTGAGAAGCAGTCAAATTGATGCCGCACTGGATGGACATGAATTACCTATGAGCAACCCCTTTCTCATGGAGATAATCGAGTCCCTAAAGCAGAACACACCCTAAGTCGAAATTCAACAGTCAGAGAAGACGGGCTTTACTTTGAGTACTTGTTGCGCAAAATCAAGGCCCTCTCCGAGGGTATTAAAATCCTCCCCAATCTGGGGGAGACTGCGGTATAGAGGGAATACCAAGAAGCAATGTTCTGGAACACGTATCATGTCAAGTAGGGGGATTGTGTGGTTTTGGGGATCCTTTCACTGTTCCTTTGTGGACAGGAATTAAGTTACTTCTAGCTCTTGACTGTCATCGGTGGAGCCTAAGATGCGCTTAATGAGAATGCGGCGACCGTCTGAAATCCTCACAGCGTCAATGGTCCTAGCCACGTAGACATCCTATAGTACTTACAAGTCAGGATGGCTTCTGCAGACAAAAATGTTGACTCACTGAATGAGACATGCTGTCCTCACACAATCCAACAACCTTCTTGGTCCCTATCCAGGAAGGAACCCACCCCAAGTGAAAGCATGGTCGTAACATGTAGCCTTGTCCAGCTAGCCATGGCTGAATGTGCATCCACTGACGTTTGGCCTTATACAACCATTGAGCATGCTCTTTTATAGAAACCCCACGAATTGCATGTTCCTCCATTTTGATGTGCGAGTAAGGGAAATCTTCTCTCCAGCCGGGCCACGAAATGCTGTCTGATACCTTCATGGCATCTTCCAGCTTCGGCATGACCAGAGCCTATCTGATCTGAGTATTCGTATGGTGAGCCCTTGTTCTGTATGCACTCACCTGCACTAAAGGTGATGAGGGGAAAAACCAGGACATGTCACAGTGCGAATTCAATCACTTTGAACAGTGACTGGAAAGCCGCCTGGGAGAAGTTAAAGCATAACGGTTAAGCACTGAGATCCCGGAACGGGCAACTGATATTAGCGCTGGGACACAATAATTTCCTTCAGCGCTAGCGCTCACTAACAAGTGCTCAAGCTCAAGTCCGACGTGGCTAGACTCTTGCTGACATGTCAAAATAAGTACCAATGCTCAGGGCCAAGGCGGACGGTCCTTGTCCGTACAATTCCTGCATGTCAGTAATCTCCTAGTCTTTCACCTGGATAAGTACTCTACTGAGCGTAACGCATGGTATATCTACCCCGGCAGAGAGAAATCTAGAGTCCCTAGTTAACAGCTGGCCATGTATCTTCCCGCGGTCATACAGTTGGAAGTAGCATGGCGTGACTGGTCATAGTGTCCTACCCCTATCTGTCAGCTGTACTCTCGGAGTTATTAGCTTGCAACTAAGCACCCTTGTCTAGAGGAATGCTGTCTGCTCCATGGACCTGGAGACGGAAGCTGGTCCAGCTTCTTCCTTCAAATGAAGGGCGACTTATTCCCAGATGGAGAAACAGGTGATTTCTCTTATCTGTGGTGTGGTGATACTTCTCACCCAGCACAATGGCACCCCTTATATATCCTCCGGGACGATACAATCACCCCCCAACGACCCACACAAAGCTCCCTGCATTCAAACGACATTCTCCATTCTAGTGCCCTCCAAATAAACGAACATTCATCCTCCTCTCTCTATCTTCGTTTAACTGATTATGGAAGCCATAACGGTGTCTTTCGATGTGGCGAAGGTGATTCTAGAGGTGATCGAACAGTTTAACGAACGTTCCAATAGCCATAAAATGAGGAAGCTGGACTAAGTCTTCACAAATATCGAGAGCAATTTGAACAAGATTCCTGGCGAGTCATACCATTACCACGACAATAACAAATGGCTCGAAATACAGGCCAAGATGGATGGGTAAGCCTTCGCCTTGCTCTGAATCTGCATCTCTGACATTCAATATTACTCGACATCTTTGCAGCCTATTCGACCTGTACAACTCTCTGCTGGATTGGCATGAGAAAATGAACGCATTTCAACAATTTGTGTCCTATCGCTCAACGTGACAGAAGATCCAAGCCATCCAGTCCAAGGCTGCAAAGATCTCTCACGACATTGACGTGCGTAACCAGTGGATTTATCATCAATTTCTTATGAGCAATCAAAGGTGCTGCAGACAGCTCAGCGTCAGTCCAAAAGCACGCAAGCAAGATTGGGTGTGCTGCATGCGGCAGTTGGTGATAACAAAGCCAGATTGAGCAGCAAGATGACCGACTACGAATCCCATGTATTTCAAGCCGAGTTCTTGGAATGCGAGCTTCAAAATCAAACCCTTTTGACTCAGCTGCAAAAACTTACGATGGAGCAAGAAAAAGCCCAGGATGACCGCGTATGTGCTCACTGTTTGTACTCGCTACAGCTGATGATAAATGGGTCATATGTTCCATTGCACAGGACCAGAAGTGCAACGACACGCGACTTACTCACAAAATGACCATGCGCTGGTTTGAGGAACTCTTCCCAGCTAGCCCCTCCAATCTGGTCACGTATCATTGCATCGTACCACAATCTTTCTGACTGACCGGAGGCAACAGAGCGCAGTACGCAAGGGAGAAATTGTCAGAGAATGTCTCAAGGAGCATGAAAATGAGGTCAGCAAGAAGTCGGAGAAGCTGTATCTTGCACCCCCCAATTCTGGAGGGGGAGGGGTTGATAAGTTCCACCGTCGACATCATGCTTGATGCCGATGAGCAGAGCGCCGATGAGGTATGTGCGTCAATTGCATTTCTTTATTCCGGTGTCGATATATTGGCAGGATCCTGCAATGCCGACCACGTTTGCTTTGTTTGCAACTGCTCAAGATTGGTCCATCTCCGTCGATTTGTAGTTGAGCGAGTGATGTGCATTGTATCACGCAAGGTCCTAGGTCGGTGTTGGTGGTGGCCTATTTTACTTGTGGCTATGAAGGATGTAACCACGGACATTGGATCGACAGTGATACCTATCTGGCTCCATCTCAGACATCATGACTCGTGTTTCTTGTATTTGCTGTAGCTAGCTGATCTCAGAAGAATCCTATTTAATCTGTCCCAGGCCCCTACCTGTGATTGATAACGAGCCGATTTGGGATGTAATCCTATCCGAGACCTTCCAGATGTATAAGTTGTGTGACGTATCTGCACCCAGTATCAGAACGATGGATCTTCCCTTCCCCTTTGTTTCCTATTGGGATATACGATTCCATCAGCCAGAACTCCAGTGCTTTCGACAGGCTCGAGGCAACGCATAACAATAGCAATAAGCACCTTGTCACGTCGAAAGCGGACTCGCACAAGGGTCTGCAGACATTCGCGACACATGACTGACACGCCTCACACATCAGCTGATGACCTTCTACCTCACGGACAACCAGGGCGACATCGACGTGTCAAATTAGCTTCGTTCCTCATGGGCGCACTTCCCTGAACCTCACGTTCTTCATCCCGTACATACTGTTGCTATGCGAAGCTAGGGCGTGGGGACCGCTTGTATTGTATGGTGAGACTTTTGTTCAGCAGGCGATTCTTGAGATCTGTCAGTCCCCCTAGCTTGGTCATATCAGCGCACCGGCTTCGCCCATGTTTCATGATGCCCGGGTTCAATATTCCTGAACATTCCATGATGCACACTAGCCGTTGAACCGCTAGGGAGGGCAGCTGTTCCCCGAATGGGATGAATGGTGCATGTGGTGCGGTATGCGAACCTTGACGATTTTAGTGAGGCGGAAGGCTTAGAAATAGAGAAGCAGGACTTATCGCGGCCAAGTCCTCTACGGCATCAAACAAGAAAGGTGGGGAATTCACCGGAGAATCTACACTTGGCATCGAAGTGGAGCCATTCGGTCCATATCCCGCATTCGAAGAGGAAGTAGATTCAACGACAGGAAGGAATCACTGCCATCCACAATACACAAAAAAAAGGCCGGCGCCCATCACCACGTTCGATTGCAAGCCACAAAGACATGTTGCTTCACCCGGTGTCAGTCCTCCGAAAGCAGCCACTGCACAGCCACCTCTCTGCACGCCCCATGGCGCACTCGCGTGTGCAGCACACTTCTGGAATACCGCGACTTGATCACCTGAAACCACGCCAGTGCGTCCGCAGCAGACGGTCGGGCACCTGGATCGTCGGCGGCCATGGCACCGAACAGCCCTGAGAACGCATCGAAGTAGCCCGGGTATTCCTGCGTACACACACCAAGAACGGCCAACAACCGAAGAGCCAACACGAATCTGCATGGTGATCTTCGCACAGGTCGAGCCCATCGCCCACATGTCGACCTTAAATGGGTCGTAGGACGGCCGGACGTGGGCCAGCATCTCTGGAGCATGGATGCTCGCCTTACACCATACGTCGATACGGACGTCGTCCGCCGCATCGAATTTCATGCACTCGCCGAAGTCGATGAGGTAGTACTTGGCGCCGCCGATGCAGGTGAGGGAGTGCACGCTACAGAGCACGTGCGGCCACATGCATCTTGGTGCCGAGAGCCAGGTTGGAAGCCGTGAGGGAACATACGATCCCCGTCCATGATGATGTTCGATATTGTGCAGTCTCTGAGGTGAAAGAAGATTGCGATCACTGATTTTGACAACAAAAGAACACAGGAAGAGATAATACCTGTGCGTGACCCCCAATTTGTGAAGATAGTCACTGCTAGACTCTGCATAGAAAGTAATTCAGCAATCGTATCAACTGGACTGTTGACAAAATTGATCATCTCACCCAGCATTGTAAGTTTCTCCCGCATAGGTACTAGAGCACGATGCAAGGGGAAGACTAAAAAGCAGTGATCGGGCGCACGGATCACGTGGAGCAGTGGAATGGCATGGTTGCGCGGATCGCCCTGACGTCCATCCACCAAGAGCACCTGAGAGATACCCAGCTCTGAGCTCTTTTTGGCCAACATTGGGATGCGCTTCAAGCATGCACGATGTCTTGCATCGATGGCGGTGGATGACTGTCGTGATCGCACATGCTGGCACGTTCCACACGAAGATGTGGTTAGTTCGCATACCGAGTGCTCGATGCTGTCCTCGTATTCCGTTTCTGCCTTCTTCGTCTTGTCCCACAAAGGAATCCATCCGGGACAAAAACACGGGGGCAGTAGATATCTCTGGGTCTGCAACCATGGCTGAACCTGCAGCCATTGTCGCTCTGCTGTTTTCAGAATCCCGCTGCAGTCACCTAAACACTTTTCCATGACAGATAGCATTGGCTCGTCATCAGGCCAACCAGGCCAGGGCTCTGACGTCAGTGGCTTCAGTGATGCTGTGCTGGGGGGTAGAGGCATGGTGAGCGAGAAAGTCACGAAACGTTGACAAGTCCACATACATATGTAAGATGAGGTTAAGTGAGTGGATTGCTATGGTGTTAGCTGCGACCGCAGTACAAAGTCACCATGGAAATAAGACAAGGTGAGAATAAAAGCGTTCGGTGTCAAGAAGATAGGTCCATGTACATATCTTGCACTCAGACTGCTTCTGTCGTGTGGTAGTAGAACGAAATTTCCGAGGTATATATCCTGCAGGGAGGTAAATGATGGATATCCAACACAAATAGGACCAATGTAAGTAAATAAGTAGATTCTACCAAGAATGATTTCGGATAGCGAAGGCAATCTGCTTTGTCCAACGCCAGGCGTCACGAAAGACATGTCTTCTGGGGAACTTTGTAGAAAAGTATTCAGAATGGATGTGCGCATGCAGTGCAGTCTGTGAATATGTTGCCTTGATTGCACAGAACTGTGCTAGTGCTTCTTGAGCAGATGGGCAACGTGCAGGGTCTTCGAGAGTCATGGCTTCAAGGAGCGCTGACAGCATGTCGAAGTAACTGGAATATTCCTGCGAAATTGGTTTGTATTTATTTCCAGGACAGTTAAGGGACTCACCTGGACCAAGGATTCCTTCAAGGTCATACCGATCACATAAACGTCGATCTTGAAAGGATTGTACAGAAAATCCATAGAGACAAGAAGTTCTGGAGCATGTATACTAGCTTTTGTCCGTACATTGGTGAGAACACCGCTTGACGATTTGAACTTCATCAATTCTCCAAAGTCGATAAAGTAGTAGCAAACTCCACCGACTTGTGTTCTTGTTCGTGGGTGCAAGGAGTGTCCACACCAGTCTACGCCTGGGCTGTCTGGTTAAAAGCCATGTGGGAACATACGGTCACCATCCATGACGATGTTGGAGATGGCACAGTCTCTGAAAAGTAGTCAAATCAAAGTCACACTGGATGAAGACGAGCTACCTATGAGCGACCCCGTGTTTGTGGAGATAATCGAGTCCCTAAAGCGGAACACACCCTAAGATGAAGTTCAACAATTAGAGTAGACAGGCTTTACTTCAAGAACTTGGTGCGCGAAATCGAGGCCCTCACCAAGGGTATTAAAATCCTCCCCAATCTGGGAGAGACTGCAGCATAGAGGAAAAACCAAGAAGCAATGATCTGGAGCACGTATCACGTCAAGTAGAGGGACTGCATGATTTCGCGGATCCTGTCGTCGCTCCTTTTCAGACAGAAATTGAGTCACTAAGAGTTCTTGGCTGGCCTCAACGGAACATGGAATGTGTTTTATGAAGACGCGGCGGCCGTCTGAAATCCTCACGGTGTCAATCATTTTGGCTGCATAAACACCCTGCAGTAATCACCAATCAGTACAATCTCTACAAGACGTGTTATTTGACCCACTGAATGCGGTATGGAAGCATGTAGCCTTGCCCAGCTAGCCATGGCTGAACGTGGACCCATTGACGCTCAGCCTTCTCCAGCCATTGAGCATACTCGGCCTCGGTAACACTGCGAATCGCGTGCTCCTCTGTCTCAATGCATGAGTACGGGAGATCTTCTCTCCAACTGGGCCACAGGATGCTGTCTGACATCCTTGTGGCATCTTCCTTTGACATGACTAGAGCACACCAGACCTGAGTGATCGTAAGGCATTTACTTATTCTGGGTGTACTCACCTACAGTATGAACTATATGAACGACGAAGAGCTACGTGTCGCTACGTGAGCTCAGTGGCTCTGAAAGCTGCCTGGGAGTCTGCTGAAGACCGTTGGAGAATGCAACAACAAGCGCCGAGATCCTGGACCAGCAATTGCCGGTGATTAAGCGCTGCACACAATAAATTTCAGTGTTCGTGCCAGCAGCAGTCAAGAATCAAGATAGGGCCAAGTGTTGTTTTCTATGAATGCTGTCTGCAAGTGAGTAAGTCAAGTCTACACCATGTGTTGGGCCCTAATTTCCTGCCCGGTCATTGCCGGGAAATCACAGATAAATTTGTAATTACAGCTGAATCCATAAATACCAAGTTAGCTAATCTTAACCAGCAAACAATGATAATGAAGAGAACCTACAGATATAANCTTCAAAGTTAATACTGACAGATATACCTGTCCTTACAGGTATACCTGTCTTTACAGATGTATCTGTAATTTATGTCTTCATTGTTCATCACATATAATTCACTAATTGATATTTACAGATTTAGCTGTAATTACGAATTTATCTGTCCAGGTCATGACCACGAATATGTTGCTAAGTCAATATTTTCGCTAAGTTATGGCTCATCATACATAGATTTATATTTACTTCAACAGCATATTGGCCCAGTGGTTAGTTGTGTCTGCATTCATGATGAAACTGGTGAATTGCCCTAGGTTCAATTTCTGGTCTTTACATAGTTTTGCTAGACTACGCGGCCCAGGACCCTTCATTACGGTTTAATCTGTACTACAGTGGGAGATCCTGTTACGGTTTGAACCATAATGTGGCTGATCCTTAAGCTGACAGATTAATTCTGTCAAGCCTTACTACAGCTTCAGAATAATTCTGTCTAACTGAATATCTACACTTGTTGTACTGGCAGCTCAGCTCATCATATCAATACATCATATCAATACATTTAAAACAAACCAAAAAGAGCAAACCATAGTGTTATACTTACTATGTACAAGATTTGGCGGAGCTGGTGCTCTGCCAATCTTGGGTTCGGCATAAGGTCAGGTCGACGGAAGGAAGAAGCATTTTTTTCAAATACAATCAGTGTTCAAGTATGTCAATGCATTTACATGGAGAATGTTTATGGCAAACTACAGTAAGATCTCGGGGAAGGTTACATCTGTTGTCGACGTGGAATTTTGCGCTAGGCGAATGAGGCAATCTACACGATGGCGAATGCGGGATAGTGCAGTATACAATTGACCATGTGAGAAAACAGGCCGGCAAAGATCAACACCCACTTGGTCAAGGGTCAGGCCTTGACAGCTGTTGAAGGTTGTGGCATAGGCTGTAGCTAAAGGAAACTGGCAGCGCAGCAACGTATGGCTGGAATGAAGTTCGTGGTGGAACAGAATGCGAGGAATCAGTATGTAGTCAGAAGCGACATCACCATGACCGTTGAGAGTCGGCAGTAATCTCTTGACAGTGATTATGCATTGGCCAATGTCAACGACAACCACCCATGTATTCTTCACCAGTCCACGGTCGAGAGACATGTTGCGCATGTTGTGCATGACCGTGCCGACTTTAGTTGGCAGAGTGTGATGTGGAAGGCTGGAAGGTGTTGAAGCATGAGCAATGTAGTCCAAAACTGGTTCTGGTGGTATCATCCTGACGATGTCGACCTCTTTCAATGAGTCAGCAGCAAGGTACGTTCGAGAAGCTCCAGGAAGATGATCTAAAATGATCCCATTGTATTCATCGATCTGGGCGTTAGTGACAGCTAGAATGGACTGTTGTACAGTGCAAACAGGATCGAGGATGGTAGACCTGGGATAGACGAAGTCAATGAGATCTGTGGGCACATTGCAAGTGGATAGAAAACCGAGGCCGATTTCGGCGTCCGGTCAAGCCAGGAGCCTTCACCAGCGTTTGTCGGCCGCCATAGAGACCGAAGTTACCAATGATGAGTGCGGAAGACATCTCTCGCAAAAAGTGTGGACTAATGTGTGAAAATTCCTGGCATTTTAAAGATCTTGCACTCACCGGCTGAACGGAAGGAAAGTGTGTCTCAGCGTGATGCACACGCGATGTGCAAATGCAGAATGATGACATTCCGATAGCACGTCAGAAAGAAACGTGCGCATCCGTCGATGGATGACAATATGTCTGACGAAATGGGAGTGGATCGCAGGAGCAGAAAGAGGAACATTGACGACTGGCAGTGAAGCTACAACCAAACATGACCAAATGCGAGGGAAACACGCGAGGACGACTACGACCAAACATGTACAATTGCTGCGCAGTGTGGAGGGTAAGAGTAGTGGAATATGTCGAGATAGAGAACACACCTGTCACAAGTTTGAGGATCACAGAGTGCCAGGACCCTCGAACACCACACAGATCTGCGATCACCTTCCATAAACAGAGCATGTCCTGCTCGGCAATGGTACCGCTCTCATGTCTGGGGCCGCATGCCATTTTCGAGCCTGCCGCCCCCCCCCCCACTTATAGGCCCGGCCACAAGGCTGGGTCGTTTCACCTCGTGATCCGTCTAGGATTTGCCGCTCCGGGTACTTCTGCCCCTTGTTAGGTTAGCGACAATACTCTATGCTATGATAGCTATGACAAGCTATGATAGCTATGTATAGATTACTTGACTGCTATGAGACTGCTATGTAGAAAAGAGGACAGCTATGGACCTAGGAAAGCTATATAGCCTACATAGCCTTATATACCAGTAGTAAATTTCTCAGATGTTCAACAGCCATGCTCCAGAGGAGTGGGTTGCCATTGACAGGGACGATACTGCACTGAGGAATACCCCTGCGACAGACTGTACTGTTCCCGAGGATGCCCAACTGCCTCCAGATCGCATGCCGACGACTGCTGCAGAGCAAGCCCTGCACAACATGCCAGCTGACACTCTGCCAGATGTGACGAACATGCTTGCAACTTGCCAGAGCAAGCCCCCACCCACAATGGGCTGGACCACTGCACTACAGACCCCACCGCGTATGCACAGTGAACCACCAACTGCACCGGATGCACCTCGAGCATGGTGCACTATCACACCTTTCTGCTATGTCTAGCTACTTCAAGCTGGCAATGGGTCCACTACTGGCCTGTCACACGTGCTGCCACTGCCATGTGGCATGCACATTGTACAGTGCATGCCAGACTTCATGGCACCAGATAGCGCAAGCAAGGGCAAAAGCAAAGGTGATACACAATACAGTGACTTTCACCACAACCTACGGGCCAGACAAAAGTGGCCTAAGGCTATAATTTATGGGCTGGTCAAACCCAGCTGGAATGAGGGTTTTTGGTCTGTAAGCTATGGGCCAGCTGGATCTGGGAATAGACCATAAGTTATGGGTCAGCTTATATAAATGTGTACCATAGGTTATGGTGGAGCTAGCAGGAGGTATCTTTTGGGTGCCAGACTAATGAAATTATATCAGAACCGGACTACTTTTTTTAGCTTCGGACTGCTTTTTCAGGACTCGGACTAGTGGTTGAAAATTAAACTGGATTACATAAGATAATACAGGACTACAGACTACAAAAGACTATAGAATAGGACTATCAGACAGGACTTTGGACTTGTATTGAATAAGACTTCGAACTACTCCATAGGACTCCAGACTACTAAATAGGACTTCAGACTACTTAATAAAACTTTGGACTACAAAATGGGACTTCGAACTACTTAATAGAACTTCAGACTCTGAACTAGACTAAGGACTCTGGACTCTGAACTTCAGATTGAGAACTTTGGATTAAGGATTATGAAATAGAACTATAGACAACAGACCTCAGACTAGGACTTAAAACTCCGGAACATGACTCCAGACTCTAGACTACTACAGACCAAAGACTTTGGACTCCAGACTCTGGACTCTGGACTCCAGACCTCGGACCTCAGACTGTGAACCATAAAATAGGCATCAGCACTAGTCTAATGATAAAATAGAATTAAGGACTACAAAATAAAACAAAGGACTATAGAATAGAACTAAGGATTACAAAGGCAGACTTAGGATCAGAAAATTAACCTAAGGACTATGAGATCTATGAATCAGACTATGGACTATAAGATAGAACTAAGAACTATAAATATATATTCTGAAATTATTGAACAGACTAATTTGTATATGAAAAAAGGCTACTCGAGTTCTGAATTGAATTACTATAGAATGAAGAAAAAGAGCAGGACAAAATAATAGTAGCTAGTGACAGTCAAACTTCCAAGTTGACGCATCTTTAGTTGTACAGCCACAAGACCCATATCTAGATTCTCAGTATTTGAGTCATAACAAATCAAATCAAATACTATAAAATTAGCAAAAATAACAGCATATACTTTCAACTCATACAATATTATGAAATGCAACAGATTTATATTTAAGATACTATAGTATATGGGATGGCAGATATAAGTTAGTAAAGTCTAAAAATTAGCCTCTGATGTAGTGCCCAGCAATCACTGACATCTAATATTATAACTCTGCTAAGTATAGCCACTGTGTTGCAGCTATATCATATCAAATAGATCACTGTACCACTGCTTTAAACAAGCTTTCAAGAATGCTAGCTTATAATTCTTAGTTTCATTCTATTATTTAGACTTTAGTCTGAAGTCCGAAGGCTGTAGTCTGAAGTCCCAGGTCCAAGGTCCAGAGTCCAGAGTCTGGAGTCCAGAGTCCAAAGTCTTTGGTCTGTAGTAGTCTAGAGTCTGGAGTCATGTTCTGGAGTTTTAAGTATTAGTCCAAAGTCTGTTGTCTATAGTTCTATTTCATAATCCTTAATCTGAAGTTCTCAATCTGAAGTTCAGAGTCCAGAGTCCTTAGTCTAGTTCAGAGTCTGAAGTTTTATTAAGTAGTCCAAAGTCCTATTTTGTAGTTCAAAGTTTTATTAAGTAGTCTGAAGTCCCATTTTGTAGTTCAAAGTTTTATTAAGTAGTCCAAAGTCCTATTTAGTAGTCCGAAGTTCTATTTAGTAGTCTGGAGTCCTATGGAGTAGTCTGAAGTCTTATTCAATACAAGTCCAAAGTCCTGTCTGATAGTCCTATTTGCTAAGGACCGATGTCCTGTAGTGACCGAGTAGGGGCTCAGGCTACACACAAACAATAAGAGCTGACCTGCTCAAGAGGCGATCGACAACAGAGAGAGTCGAGAGCGATTGAGAGAGGGAAGCTTGAGGCGGAGGGACTTAAAGGGCACTGGCGACTGACAGGAGGTAAATCCTATAGAGTTGCAAAGTGGTTAAGCTGAGGCCTAAGAGGCTCAGCTCAACTGGTTAAATACAGGAGGATGCACAGCCGTAAGTCGTATCTAAGGTAATGGTAGTAACTGTGCATTGTGCAGCATCGTACTGCGCATGATGGGAATGAAACATGATGGAGAGGAGATAGGAGAGCACTGCAACGATCATGATAGAAACGGATAGTGGATCGAGGCAGTGCGATAGTGTCCATGCATGCATGTAGATATAGTTAAATAAAGGGAATAGAGCAACGGGACATCGACCATGGTGTGAATGTCGAAGGGAGTGATGTCAAGTTAAGAAATGAAATGTACGGTTCTTAGATGTCGAAGGGAGTGATGTCAAGTTAAGAAATGAAACGTACAGTTCTTAACAGTTTCTAAATATAACTAACAATGAAAAAGGAATCGTATTGCTGTGTGAAGCATTGGCCCTTTTCCACCAAGTTGTGATGCTGAGTTGCACCTTTTTTGTTAATTTGTATATAAAATGTCATTTTGAGCCTCAGACAGGGTACCACCCCCCCCTGCCCTCCACGCCTCGTGTTTGATAAATATAATCTTGGAGCCTCTTGGTAGTTGTAGATTATTTAATGCAAGGAGATCTCTGAGTCAGGATGTTGATCTGTACTCGTAGCCTACCCACCAAAAGTAATAATAATTACTTAAGCATCACATGATACATTGTTCTTTGTCCAAGTGAAAACATATGTTTCACTCATCTACAATATCTTCAATCTTATCCTGATTGTTCAACATATGCATTTTTAAGCATATATGAGGTTAGAAACTGGTATGTCCTCCCTTTGCTTTCACAGCCTCCACTCTATTTGGCATGCACTTGATGTGCCTATCGACCTCTTCTGCAGTAAGTGCACCTTATGCAGTATAAACAACAGCTTTGAGCTGCTCAAGGATATTCAGAAGATGCAGAAGAGCACATATATGGATCTTGAGATCATGCCAAAGAGGCTCAATGAGATTGAGATCCAGGAAAGATGATGAATGAGAGAAGCTCTGGATGAAATGACTGGCAAGCCAAAGTTTTGTCAATTTGCTAGTATATGATGGTGCATTGTCCTGCTGAAACTTCACATAACCTCTCAGCTTGATCATCTCCACATAGAAGTTCTTCAAAAAAGATTCCAAGACCTGTTCTTGATATCACTTGGAGTTCATCCCACCTCCCTTCTCACCAGGATACTCCAGTGCAACTACTCGCTATCGCCAAAAGTAACGAGAATGGCTTGCTAAGAGTGACAGTCACACAGCCTTTGTCTGTGTCCTGCTTGCTCATATGTGCACATTAGATAGTCAAACTATTTGTACATACTTCTGAACATCCATTTGAGCTAGAGTTATGACAGATTTGACATAAACTCACTGGTCATTCATCTATTGATAAATCATTTTTGTGAATCCTCTATTAGAGTCACAGAAACAAATCCCAAACAGAATGATCTCTGTGCATTTTCAGATCTTGCAAATCTTTGAGCTGCTCTATGTGATGTTCTAGAGTAACATATATTATTTGTAGATTTGTTTGATGCATTGCTGCTATGTTATTAGCCTNACANTGNTGATCATGTGCATAGTCNNATNTGNCACTTACATAGATTTATANNCTATCAAGTAGTATTGCAAATGTTTTAAATAATAAGTCTTGCATTATGACTTGGATATAGTCTCTTACATATGAAATGCATAAAAATCAGATTAAGTGATAGAAAAAAACACCTTCAGTCTCATCAAATCCATTTATGTCACACTGGACTATGCACATGATCAACAGTGTCAGGCTAACAGTATAGCAGCAATCTATCAAACAAATCTACAAATAATATATGTTACTCTAAAACATCACATAGAGCAGCTCAAAGATTTGCAAGACTTAAGGATGCACAGAGATCATTCTGGTAGAGATTTGTTTCTGTGACTCTAATAGAGGCCCCACAACAAAGTTCTATCAATAGATAAATAACCAGTGAATTTGTGTCAAATCTGTCATAACACTAGCTCAAATGGATGTTAAGGAGTATGTACAAATATTTTTACTATTTAATGTGCACTTATAAGCAAGCAGGACACAGACAAAATGTGTGTGACTGACATCCCAAGTTGGCCATTCTTGTTACTTTTGACGGTAGCGAGTATGCCGACAAGCCAGAGCGATCTAACAAGGCACATCACCAACAAATCCTGTAGGAGGGCCTGCACCTTGACCTCATGGCTAGGGTCTCATAAACAGACTTTCCTTGTAGAGATCAGAGAGATGCATGTTAGTGATACAAGTACTGCTGTACAAGTCTACTGATAACCACAAGCCCAACATCAATTAGGAAAAAAAAAGGGAGGTCTGGCTCCATTTAAATGCTCTGTAGATTGTCATGGTCACTGAACCATGCCATCTGATAGATTTTCGCCCTAGGGCAAGCAGTCAAGTGGCCCATATGTAGAACCAAATGTTTATAAAGGGTTGACAGTGCACAGATAGTGTTGCAAGTGGACCATGCACTGTTATTGTCAGTCAAACATGCATTGTGCACAGCACAGCCAGATATTTCTAGTACATTTTCCTTCTGAGTATGTTTAAGGCTTAAGTAATTGACTTTGTTTGACAATCAGGTTGCTGTTCAGGGCATTTTGTCATCAAATCCATGAAGTTTGGGCCAGCAGCAGCCACGTCCCTGGAATAAGCCATTCGAAATGAGCGTGAGCTCTTGATCGGCACTCACGCATACATTGCACAGGGTGGGAGTTGGCCACCTCCCAACATATGTCTTTCCTTGATCGATGGTGCAGCTCTATTCTGAAAACACTGGTCAGTCACAACAAGCTGCAGTGCCAGCCCAAATGCCAAAGTTATCGATCAATGGCGATGAGTCACCTAATATATGCTCAGTTAGAATGCAGCCAGCATGAGGTGTATTGTCATTCTGCTTTTGTAGGTCAGTGCTTCATCATTGCTAATTGATGCAATGTGAAGCTAATTCGAAAATCTTCAGAACTGGGCTTTTCAATTCCAGAATCTATGCTGCTGGTGGGTGCTGACTTTGCTCATCTGATTCAATATGGAGACCTCATCAGTAACATGTAGAACGGCGGGCCATGCCTATTGGCAGCACATGGAGATAATATGTCAATGATGGCCTGACATTTGCTTGGCATGTGCAAGCTTTAAAGAATTGAGTTGCTGCTCACTGCGGGCCTCGCCTCAAAATTCTGGTTTAAATTCATCGATCTGACACCTTGGGATGGTTACTAGAGCCCATTCAGTACTAATTCCTATATGAGCATGGCAAGTCAGCTTGACACCATTGCATACTAGATTGTGGAGCTCACATTGGCCAACATTCAAGTGTAATCATAGTAGTATGCATAGAATCAATATATATTTTTCATGTCTCCTTGCTCAGGAATCCTGGCCCAGGGTCCTCATTGCTGCAGTTAATTACCATAAAGTGTCACGGATTGCTCCATTTCTCTCCGCCTTCTTCTCTGCCATCAAGGCATCACGTCAGTCATGTGCTCCAGCTGCCCCATCACATGTTCACTTCCCCACATGACCTGGGGCCATCTTTCACCCATGCCCTTGTTCCCCTTTGGGACATCCTATTGTTCTCCACTCCATTGTTCTCCATTTGGCCACCATTGTTCTCACTCTATTGTTCGACCCATTATGGTGTCCATTGTTCTTTTCCCATTGTCGTCCCAGTACTTATAGGCTCCCTGTCGCTTGCCTATTCATCTGAAAAATTTGCCAGTGATACATAGCTCTATGAAGTCTACATACTCGCTACCGTCAAAAGTAACAAGAATGGCCGACTTGGGATGTCAGTCACACACATTTTGTCTGTGTCCTGCTTGCTTATAAGTGCACATTAAATAGTAAAAATATTTGTACATACTCCTTAACATCCATTTGAGCTAGTGTTATGACAGATTTGACACAAATTCACTGGTTATTTATCTATTGATAGAACTTTGTTGTGGGGCCTCTATTAGAGTCACAGAAACAAATAGTGGATCGAGGCAGTGCGATAGCGTCCATGCATGCATGTAGATATAGTTAAATAAAGGGAATAGAGCAACGGGACATCGACCATGGTGTGGATGTCGAAGGGAGTGATGTCAAGTTAAGAAATGAAACGTACGGTTCTTAACACAAAGCAATTATTTAGAGAAGGCATCTGATAGAGCAGGTCGGGGAACACTCGACTCAAGCTCATTGTGCCAAGTGAATATGCATCTGCATCATCGAGAAGCGGTGTCCAGCATGTTGTCTTGGCTGACATTCCTATGGTTATACAGGATGCAATTGATGAGCATAATGGGTATATCATATAGTTCTGGCATTGTGCATGGATGACATGGGTTCGATGTATCAGGGTCAGGGTGTAGTGCTTTCGTATCTGCGTGTTCGGACAGATTTGGATTTCAAGTATCGAAATAGGAAGAACACGTGCAAATGATATGCAGACGCACCAGTGGTTGTGCTCATATCATTGACCGGCAGCCTGTTGCAAAAAGTCAGTGCAAAATACTCGAAGTACATGAGCAGGACCACCACGACTGTCCATGCAGGGACAAGCAGGGTCCATTCCCTGTGCCGTTGCATGCCCTGCCATCATCTGAAAAATTTGCTAGTGATACATAGCTCTATGAAGTCTACATAGATCTCCTAGCTTCATAGTATCGCCCTTTATTGTATAGCCCACATAGTCAAAGGGTGATGCTATGTAGTGCTATGAGGCTCAAAGGTGATGCTATGGAGTGCTATCATAGCTATGAGAGCTGACTATGCAGCTATGATAGTATGACTAGCTATGAAAGCTATAAGTGTCTATCAAAGCTATAAAGCTTATGTGTCTCACATATCCTATATCCAATATGTATCTCACATATCCTATATTCAATATGTAGGTCTGATATATATAATGAAGCAATAAGATCTATCAGATCTATAAATCTTTTCTACATTCATATCAGAATCAATAACATATAATCACACAAATATAAACTCTTTTTAATGCATCAAGATTATATTGATATTATAAACACTACTACTAACTAAAAAGCGAAAATATAAGTAAGAAAATATAATTAAAATAAGATAAGATAAGATACATATATAAGATAAGATACATATATAAGAGAATATAAGATAAGATAGATAAGAGAATATAAGATAAGATAAGGTAGATAAGAGAATATAAGATAAGATAGAGAATATAAGATAAGATAGATAAGAGAATATAAGATAAGATTAGTCTTAGAAGATAAAGATAACACATACAAACTTACCAAAGTAACAAAAAGCAAAATCTAAAAAACTTAACTTGAAGACATTAGTATTACTATGAGCAATAAGAGACCAACAAAAGGTTACCTTAAAGTCAGCAACAACGAGCAAGAAAAAAAAAATGATGACAAACAAATAAGAAACGACAACGAACGAGCAAGGAATGATGACAAGTTAGTAAGAGATAACGACGAACGAGCAAGAAACAACGACGAACAAGCAAGAAACAACGACGAACGAGCAAAGGATGTCGACGAAGGCGTCGANGTGGCAAGAGACAATGGGGGTTAAAGAGCAAGAGGCAACGCATGTCGCGCGAGCCTTATATACGAATCTCG
>SFCI01000301.1:0-25835 GCA_004681135.1 Hericium alpestre | reverse complement strand
CCTTGCTCAGGCTCAAATAATTTGAACACTTCTCTAATCATTTATACTGTTTATTTACTATCTATTTACTGTCTACATACTGTTTACCATTTTTTTTTTAGAATTTTCAGTAAATGTAAATAAAATGGTTGGAGCCTTAGTGTGTAGCCTGAGCCCCTACTCAGTCACTACAGGATGTCGATCCTTAGCATTATAAGAGCACATGACTGATGTGATAACTTGATGGCAGAGAACAAGGCAGAAAGAAATGGAGTGATCTGTGACACTTTTTTTAAATTGACTCATCAAAATAGCTTTGCCATTTACCCTTTTCACCTGTTAGATCACTATGGCTCTTATGTTTGATCTTATATTTGTCACGCTTGAGAGAGCCAAACCATTTAGTTTATCAATAAGATGGTCTACATGCAACCATACATAAGACATACCTTTGAACAGATATAAAATCATCATAAATAACACATTTACTTTTTGTGTGCACAACAGTTACTTTTAGAACTTCCAGTGACTTGTTCAAATTCCTGATCTAATCTAAATGTACACAGCATACATCCATCCAAGTAGCAATTGTCTAATTATACAAATCCTATCTGACAAACTCCGAAGCACAGCGATGTAATTCAGTCCTAAGACAAACATAAATCAGATCTGCTGTAAGTTCACTGTAAGCTTAGCTATTAAATTGAATCTAATAAATTGTACCTGTTTTAAAGGGACATGGCTGCCAATCACAAATGTGTCAGGGGATCAACACAGATCACTCCGTCGCGTTCACTCCACGGGTAACTCCATCGATGTAACCATTCTCGGACGCCAGCTGCTAAGCGCTCACGCGATGCACCACGTTTGGTATCTTGAGTGCCAGTATGTTTTTCTTCTCCGACAACTAAGTAAGCTGGTATGACAAGTCAATACCTAATCCTGTCAAATTCTTGGGTACCAGCAAGGGACTCACCCAACCCGTAGAAGTGCTCGCGCTCCAACTGCAATGAAGAAATGTGAGAATACACATCAAGGCCAGATAATAAGGACCTACAGCCAGTAAGAATTCTTCAAGCACTTCAGAAGCTTCATTCGAATGCAATCCATGTAAGTCAAGAATGCTTTCGGTCCTCTCCTCCGGACTTAGTTTCCCATTCTCTCCGACAAGATCCATACGGGCAACACCAAGGACGACACCGAGTTCTCCACCACAGCTCTGACCCTTGCTCGTCCGATCACCAGGATCGTCAGACCAGCTGGAGTCACGCAACCTGACAACTTGTTCCGTGAGCCGCGCGCGTTCCCGCACAAGTTTGGCAGCAGCCTCTGCCATTTCTGTAGCCATTTTTGTGTTCAGGTCGTGACCCTCTCGGCTAAATCTCTTAGCGGCAGCCCCATCTCCACGTCGCCAAGCATCGGCCGCGCGTGACAAGCATGCATTACGCGCAGCACCAAGCTGAAGTGCGCGAGATCGGTATGCCATGTACAGGCTGTTGACGGATTCGCCAGTCGGCAACGTAGGGAGCAATGTAGCAGGACGTAACTTAAGCCGGGGAGATGGCTTCGGTGCTACGATTGCGGTACGATGGTGTAATGAGTCAGCGGCGCTGCCCATGGCCTCTCTCCTAGCAGCGAGGGTAGCATGGTCTCTCGCTTGAAATGCTGTGGAAGGCGGAGGCTTCTTAACGGCCGTGGCGAACCTGCTCCTTCCCGGATCATGATACGTTCGACCTTGGTAGCCGCCGCGGCGGCCCTGATCGTCGATAGGATTGGAGTGGTCCAAAGTAGGAAAGTCATCAAGAGGAGGACTCGCATCAAGGCTTGGTTGAGAGTTCATGAGGTCGGCGCGAGACATCGCGGCAGTCAAGCCTGGCACATCAACGTCTTGAGGAAGATGGTGAAGAAATTCACAATTCTCCTGCTTTGCACACGTTCCCCGTAACCAGAAGCGACATAAAGCGCGCTCAAGGTCATGACTGGTTTCAAAAGATAAACAGCTCAGCGTGCCATTTAACAACAAGCACATTTAAACTTACCTAAAACGACAATCTGCCCGTAAACACTCTCCAGCTAGGAAGTATCTGCATACTCTGTTCCCACCTGTGACCGGACGACCGCTGACAGATTTACTATTCCTGGCATTACCCACATCGACTGGTTGGTATCCGGTTCTTCCCCCTCGCACGAGACCTGTAGCACTATGACCATCTGGAGATACCAAAGACACTCGACCGCCCAGATTCTGCTGCTTCGCGTGTTGAATAAGTGGTCCATGATATTGAGCCGAGCCCGTCCGATCGACAAGCCATGCCATAGCACGCTCAAAATCGTATCCATTTGCAGCCAAGGCTTCTTCCAGCTCCGAAGGAGCAAGCGTAGTCCCGAAGACGGATGACAGGACATCAAATGGCGTCATACCATCAGTAAGCAAGTCATTGGCATCCGTGTCTGCACAGTTTGCACCCGCGTTGCTGTCTTGGGACGTCTGAGATCCAAAAGATGTCGTTATATGCTCAGCACCAGACAATTGACCAGCATCTGGTGAAAAGGAGGAAGAGGAACTCGAAGAAGCGAGCCATGGAGGTTCAAAACTGGCACTAGAAGGGGAATGAAACGAGCGCGGGATGCCCTTGGTTGAAAATGGATCGAAAGGATCATCTTCGTCCTCCTCGCCAGGACTGATGGATGCACGTAAGGACGAACTGGGCGTGTTGGAACGTGAGAGAAGGGATTGGTCTGGGATGAGCGGAGCGGCTATGGCTAGGTTAGAGGTTGCCCTGGAGGAGCTATGGGCCCAGAGGTCAGGAGAGGGTGTCAGAGCTCTGAGCCCCGCCAGTGTACCAGGATTGGAGGAGGCAGCAGAGAGTGGACGGGGATGGGGCTTGAATTCATGAGCTTTGGCGTTCAAAAGTCGAGGCGAGGAAAGGGGGGATGATGGAAGACTGGTAGCATACTGCGAATATGAGTGCGGCACGCTATAAGCTGTAGGGGAAGAAGCGGTGGAATCTCCGCCTGGGCCGGACATATAAGATGAGGATGTTTGAATCTGGCCGACGCCCAATGGAGAAGTGGCTGGAGTGTGTGGTCTGCGAAAGACATAGGCCAGAGGAGAGCTGGGGGCCGAGTTGGGTGTGTCTGGACGATTCGGAATCAGACGAACAGAATGCGAGGAAGCTCGCGAAGAGGGGCGAGAGATAGGGCGACGCGTTGGTGTCAGGAAGAGAAATGGAACACCTGCGCTGTCATCCCGATGCTTATGCATGAGATCAAGTACATGCTGCTCGAGCTACGAAGAGTTTATTAACTACGCTAAGACTATCAGATAAAGTAGACGTACAGTCTCGGCATCAATGTCACCGTACTTGTCCTTGAGGAGCGATTTCAGCTCATCCTCGCGTTCTTGATCGAGGAGACTGACGACCCTAGCAACAAAACTAGGACTGGTACGACTAAAGTCGTCACCTTCGAAATCGCTGTCGTAACTGTCAGGTTTGTACTGTCGGGCAATGGCAGAGAGCTGAGCACGGGTATGGGGAAAGCGTGCAGGTGCCAAGGAGGGCTCATGGCCTGAGAGAGAGCCGGAGTCGGATATGCTACCGGATTCTGAGCGGGGTGGGGGAATGGCTAACATAGACGACAGCATGGCTGATGGTGAAATGAATGAGAGAAATGCTCTCGCGAAGGAGAGGAGATCTGTGCATGTACAGCGATCAAGTTGAGGATGGCTTGCCAACGTTCGTGTCGTCGTCGCGGGACGTTGGTTCGTGATGTAAGCACTTGTAAGCATTGGCTACGCGTCAACAACACTAAACACTAACTCGTGCAGCCGAGCGCCCTTCTACTCCTCGTCCTGACCATGCCACTTTGCGGCAGCTCTTCCGGGAAACCAGCTTTTGGTCGTTCCAGACTTGTAAGTGTCCACACGTTCCTCCTTACCATTCTTACGAGCATCACCCTCAGTTGCAAAGAAAGGTGGTTGTCTGCGGAGACGGTGCATGCGGTCTGTGTCCTCTCGCTTCTGCCTTCGTTTACCTCTCATTCGTGCCGTTTTCAGGCAAAACTTCCCTTTTGAACGTCTTCACACGAGGGTTCTTCACCCAAGTATAGTGCGTTGACACTTCGCCCATCTGAATGTACTTGTTCACCCGGTCCCCTTTCAGTGAACCCACGGTCTTCGAGAACTATGTGCATGATCTCTACGTCGATGACCAGCCCATCGAACTGAGTCTATGGGACACTGCTGGTATGATTTGCCTCCTCACAATTATAAATCAGTCTCACTGGCTTGGACATGCAGGGCAAGAGGAGTTTGACCGGCTTCGATCATTGAGTTACGCAGAGACGCATGTTGTAATGATTTGCTTCTCTGTATGTCTAATAATCCTCTCCTCTTCGCACCAACCCATACTTACATCGAACATTGAGGTGGATAATCCCACGTCTTTGGAAAATGTTGAATCAAAGGTCGACTGCTCATTCGTAAACAACGTCTTGGTTTCTAATATCTTTCGCAGTGGTTGGACGAGATCCTTGAGTATTGCCCGGGCGTCAAGGTAGTTCTTTTACACACCCAGATAGGACAGGTCCCGGGCTGACTTGTATTTGCCATCTCAGCTGGTCTTGGTTGGTGAGCACTCCTTCTCACAATGCGTCAGCTCCCTCTCAACCGTTGGTAGCTTTGAAATGTGACCTGCGAGACGATCGATCCGTGAAGGATAGACTGGCGCGATATGGCATGCAGCCCGTACAATATGAGGAAGGATTGTCTGTGGCACGTCGCATACGTGCTTCCCGCTATCTTGGTGCGAAGCAGCTTCTTTTTCTTCTCATCCCTTTCCAAGTCTAATCATGAGCAAAAGAATGCAGTTCGAAACATAATCGAGGTGTGACCGAGGTGTTCTATGAAGCAGCACGTGTATCCCTGACGACACGCGCGAAAGGCGCAGGGACGTACAGCGGCAGCAGCGGATGTGTTGTCATATGATCCCAAGGTTCATCGCTACGTAGTGGATTGTTTTTCCAGTTAATTTGTCACATGCACTTTTTCTTTGGGCTTCTCATTGTTGATTTATTCATACCCTTACTTACCATCCATATTTCACCTCACTCGGACCAAGAGATTGTACTGATCATTTGTATGCATACGATACCCCGATAACCTACCGTAAACACTGCTATTCCTCTCTCATAGATTCGTTCAAGAACACTGCAGGAGCGGAAGGACGTTGCACTGAACAGTTCCATTCGTATCTCACAAGGCTTGGACCTTTGGACCTATGTTATCCATTCATTGACCGTCGCCGATCTGTATGCATACTGCAACTGACCCTTCAGACTGATGATGCCAGCCCATCTGGATAATAATAGGCGACTACTTAATACGTCGATTTCAAACACCATGCACGTCTTCATCTGCTTTTATCTGTCCGGTCCCTGAAGCTTGAAGTCCTGATCATGCACTCACGCACTATTAGACGGAATTCACAAGAGCTACCACAACACTGATACAGACTCCACTCAACTGACATTACGAAAGACATGAAATTATGTGGCTCGATGTATACATGTTTGTGAAGAGGTTAAAAACTTTTATATCTAACAATAAATGTCTTTTCTTGAATGTAAAAGTCTGATCAGATATTTGCTTCTCAAGATTGCTCTCAGGTGGATCAGGTCAATCAGGAGCTGTCAGTAGGGTTAGAAATTGTCAGGTCAATCAGAAAGTTGTCAACCTTCCTGATGATGAAGAGCTGTGATTCGAACTTCACCACTGTTGATCATGTCAACATGCCGGCACAGAAGCAATTCACTATCAATGGTGTTGATGCTGTCATATGTGCATGCCATTCCTATTTCTGGCCTAATGGCATTGCAGATCTCGAGTGCGGAGAACAGTGAGTATAAGTACATATGATCTTGCCAAGATATGTGTTGATGAGCTGACTATTTACTAGATATGCAATGATGGATTTCATTCTGTTCATGATCCTCATGGTCACTATGACCAACTTACTACTGCTGCTCATATCATATGATATTGCATGTCAGTACTCAAAGAATTTCTGTAAACACATGTTGGAATTCCCCCTGGACTATCATATTGACATGGAGTGAACCAATGCCAAGTTCTGGGTCTCCAAATTCCATCTTCCTGTGCACAGTGCCAGCTGCCAAATTTCATACTCATTCAACTTCACTGAAGGCGTGAGATGAACATGTGGCAAAGGGATTGAAGCTAACTGGTCAGAAACCAATGGCGCAACCTTGAGCACGCACGAGATGTTGCATGGTGCTCGGCATGAAGCACTTAATGATGTGTTCAGAGTCATCAATTGGTGCAAGACGCGGTCTATGGGTAAGATTTTCCTTGTTTCATTTACAACAATGTTTTGACAACGCACAAGTGGCCTGCTCTCTCAATGATGCTGTCTTCATGTTCGCTAAGCAGAAAGTTAACTTTGATGATCTCAAGCAGATGTTCTCAGACGATGTGGTGGAGCAATGGGAGACCATGATCAAGGAGTGAGAAGACAACAAGTCAAAATCAAAACCAAATCCATACAAAGAGCTGGTCATCGGTAAGTTCTCGACACTATTCTATGGCTGCTTTCAATAGCTAATAATACATGCAGAGACCTCTGTTGCTGAGATTCACCTGAGATTGGCCAAGGAGGAGGCCCTGGAGCATTTTTGAGGCTCTATATCACCTCACGAGACATCTGCTACCACGTTTCTTGTCACCAGCTTAGAACTACATGAACAACAGTAAGTTAAGTCATATCTCATGTATGTCCATGACTTATCGGACTCTCTTAAGCAGGTGCTTCTTAACACAGACAGCAGCACTGACTTGAACACCACTCGAAAGAAAGCCAATCTCCAGGAGAAGCAAAATGCCCTTCAGCATCGCATCAGATTGTGGCGCAGAGTGCAAGCAATCTACATGCCTGTCGTCACAATGCTTCTTCTGCTGGAAATGGACTTGATGCCTGTGCTAAGACCCATTGATGCTGCCTCTGCATCGGCTACCGATATGCCATGTCCAGAAAGGGAGAAGCTCTGGATGCCGTCTGACTTGAGTGCAAGTCAGCGTGAAACTGGCGTCACAGCTGGGCTTGTTTCCAAGGAGCTGAGGCTGCATGAGGCAGAGGTAGAGGACGCCCTTCACAATATACAATGGCTCATCTGGATGCACATGGGTTTGAGGCACTACATGAAGAAGCATGTCAATGGACCAAGTCAGAAATGCCACACCTGTGCCCGTACCATCATCTCCTGACTCATGCAGAAACAAAATCACCAATTCGAGCACTATAGGAGTGCTAAACAGGCATTAGAGGCATTGTGCTCTGACGAGCATGCTTCATGGCAGACATGTCTCCTGCATCTGAGAAAAGCTGACTTGGTTGATCCTTCAGGGCATGATGATCAAGACGATGATCCTTCGAAAATGCAAAAGCAAGTGCTCAGAGAAGGGCGCAGGGAGGTTCCAATCATTTGGCATGTGTTCAGTCACAATGCCAGAGACTTGCCGTGCACACAACAGTCTCAGGACAATGGGAACGATGTGCCTCTCGAGGAGGTGCACAAGTGTGAGTCCGATCTGCCTCGCATCTTTATTATAGTATGCTGATTTCAAATGCAGTGATGTGCATTACCTATGCAAGAAGTCGAGCTCATGTGTGACACTGGAAGAAAGAGATACAGACGCTGCTGGAAGAAATGCACCATGTCATCACCACACTCCAGAAGGGAGCCGGCATATGAAAATCACAGGCTGATGCAAGGCCAGACATTCCAAAGCACATACAGAGCAGGCTACATGCATATGTCATACAACAGGAGCACATCAACATAGGCATGGCATCTGCATTCAAGGAGCACTGGATGCCACTCGTTGCAAAGTACGGGCTCCATGTTGACTGGCCAGAACCTGTGATCCCTACCGACATCTCTGTTGAGGTGCTCGAAGACATTGTGGATCTGAACGTGCCCTCAACCATTAACACAGACTCGCATCCTGATTCCGACGATGACCTATTGTTCCAAGATGGCTCGAGCTCAAGTGACACAGAGAACGGAGAAAATGAGGAACTTGAGAGTAATTTCGAGGCAGTTGATTCTTAGAAGTATGCTCAATTCACGGCAACCATAGTAATGACATGTTATGACTATTAAGATAATGGTGATGACCACATGAAATGAGTTGCAATTCTAAGGACTAAACAGAAAGGTCTTCGAGACTTTCACCAAGTCAAAGATCACGTGATGCCATGCTGCAAACCTGCAAGTCAAAATTTCTCTAAGTCGAAGATCATGTGAGCGCCAGCTGCCAGAGAAAGGAGATGACTGCTCATCAACAGCTGTTCGTATACAAAACATAGGCCACATCAGTAAACCTGAAAATTTTTGATTGGTATCTGATTGTATCTGATTGGTCTGATACAGATCATTCAGACAGTCAGATGAGTCAGGTAGGTCCCTATCATCCAGTGTCTTTCAGATAAAAGTGTCTGATGTCAGACTGAAGTCTGAATCTATCTAATTTTTATATCAAAATGATGTATGTATAATTTCATTCATATGTAGGTCAGAAGTTTAGACATTTCAGACAATCAAACAGTCAGAGATTTCCTCTTTTCCTGATGCAGTAGATACTGTATCTATAGTTCATTATCAACAATCCCTGTGAATGAATTTAAGTGAGAAGTGTCACGGATCGCTCCATTTCTCTCTGCCTTCTTCTCTGCCATCAAGGCATCGCATCGGTCATGTGCTCCAGCTGCCCCATCACATGTTCACTTCCCCACATGACCTGGGGCCATCCTTCANCCATGCCCTTGTTCCCCTTTGGGACATCCTATTGTTCTCCACTCCATTGTTCTCCATTTGGCCACCATTGTTCTCACTCTATTGTTCGACCCATTATGGTGTCCATTGTTCTTTTTCCATTGTCGTCCCAGTACTTATAGGCTCCCTGTCGCTCGCCTATTTCCCTAGATTGTCCATTTCATCTGTACTGTACTGTACCTCCAATACAGGTCACTGCGCTGCTTGTTGCTTTCTGCTCTCTCGCTCCCATCATCGCTGGTGACTTGGGTGGTTCTCTGCTGTCTACGGCCGAGTCTTGACAGTGTGGAACACTGGGTGGATATGCCAGGTGGGCAGCAGCTTCAGTCAATAGGAGACTGGGCCCAGGACATCAGTGATTTTGAAAGGTCCCAGGTGTCGATCAGCAAGCTTAGCTTTGGGCCGTGTGGTCTTGATATTCTTGCCATCAAGCCAGACCTCATCTGAAAAACTTACAAGTGGTACATAGCTCTATGAAGTCTACATAGATTTCATAGTTCCATAGCACTGCCCTTTTCTCTATAGCCCACATAGCTAAAGGGAGATGCTATATAGTGCTATGAAGCTTAAGGGTGATGCTATGGAGTGCTATCATAGCTATGAGAGCTGACTATGCAGCTATGATAGTATGACTAGCTATGAAAGCTATAAGACTTATGTGTCTTACATATCCTATATTCAATATATATCTCATATATCCTACACTCAATATGTATCTCACATATTCTATATTCAATATGTGTTTTATATATCTTATATTCAATATGTAGGCCTGATATATATATATTGAAGCAATAATATCTTTTCCACAGTCATATCAGAATCAATAACATCTGATCACACAAATATAAATCATTTCAATGCATCAAGATTATATTGATATTATAAACACTACTACTAACTAAAAAGTGAAATATATTTTAAGATAAGATAAGATATATAAAAGATAAGATAAGACAAGTAAGACAATATAAAAAAATATAAGCAAGAAAAGATAAGAAAATATTAGTGTTAGAAGATAAAGATAATACATACAAACTTACCAAAGTAACAAAAAGCAAAATCTAAAAAAACTAACTTGAAGACATCAGTATTAGTATGAACAATAAAGAGACTCACAATTAAAGGTTACCTTAGAGATAGCAACAATGAGCAAAAAGAAAAAAAACCCACCGACAAACGAGCAAGAAATGATAACGAGCGAGTAAGAAATGACGACGAGCGAACAAGAAACGACGACGAGCAAGCAAAAGACGTTGACAAAGGCGTCGACATGGCAAGAGACAGTGGGGGTTAAGAGCAAGAGGCAAGGCATGTCGTGCAAGCCTTATATACGAATCTCGAGCGGAGCTGGGATTTGTGGTTGCTGGGTGCTTGCCGAGCATCATGTCGAGACTGGGCGCCAGACTTCATTAAATGGACTTGGCTCCCTGTGAGCTTCATGCATAGTAGATACTTATGATTCTCATTTGTTCGAGTAGTATATACAATTTATAGCCTTACTCTTTTTTTCTAAATTAACGTGATTTTTCTTGATTTGTAGTGGCTCGAGGAACATAGCTTCTCTCATTCGGTGGCTGAAGCACCGAAGGCACGTCACTCGACTTGTTGCTTTCACTCAGTCATCCTCCCCTTCGTATCTGTCAAGACTGGGTTCAGGGGAACAGTGAAGCCATCCAAGTCACCCCAAGGGATCAAGGATCAAAGAGCAGAGGATGATATAGAGAGTAAGAACAGCATGAGAATGGCAGGGTACAATGGGACTGGGTAGTCAAGTGGACAAACTGAGGAAGCCAGTCAGAAAGATAGCCCTATATATACTGGAAGGATAACCCAAAGGGGAACAAGGGATATCCTGAAAGGGGAACAAGGGGAAGGGGAACAAGGGATGTCCCAAAGGGGGAACGAAGGGATATCCTAAAGGGGAACAAAGGGATATCCTAACAGGGAACAAGGGTATGGGTGAAGGATGGCCCCAGGTCATGTGGGGAAGTGAACATGTGATGGGGCAGCTGGAGCACATGACCGACGCGATGCCTTGATGGCAGAGAAGAAGGCGGAGAGAAATGGAGCGATCCGTGACAAGTATTGCACAGAAAATCATTGATGATATTGATCGAAGAATTGCTGCTGTTCCATTATTTCCTGAACTGCGTCAATTTCCTGATGGACGTGCATTTTCACAATGGACAGGAGATGACTCCAAAGCTTTGATGAAGGTTTATCTTCCTGCTATTGATGGCCATGTTCCACCACAAATGGTACAAGCTATTCGAGCATTTTTAGATTTTGCTTATATGATATGACAGCTTGTCATTGATGAAGACACATTGGATGCAATAGATGCCACTCTTGATGTTTTTTATGAGAAGTGTCAAGTTTTTATAGACAGTGATGTTTGATTAAAGGGAATTTCACTTCCTAGGCAGCATTCAATCAAGCATTATAGGCCTTTAATTGAGGACTTTGCAGTGCCAGGTGGACTTGATTCTTCTATCACTGAGTCCAAACACATCAAAGCTGTAAAAGAGCCATGGCGGCATTCTAGCAGATATAATGCTCTTGGCCAGATGCTAATCACCAATTAAAGACTTGATAAGCTCAATGCTTGTACACAGGACTTCATTGAGCATGGCATGCTTGATAAACCTTTGGAATTCATAGCAGAACAGTCAGAAAATATGCCAGATCCAACTGCAGGTGATTTGGACAATGAGGACATAGAACTTCCAAATCATGGAGTTGCTGAAGAAGATGATATTACTGGTCAAGTGATTCTGTCTAAGACACGTAAAAGAGGATATCCTCAAAAATTAGATCAGCTTGCACAAAATCAGAATTTGCCAAATCTTTCTGCACTTATTCGACGGTTCTTATTTGATCAGTTCTATGGAACATCTGAATTGACCTCTATGCAAGTTGATCTAGATGCATGTCCACCAGCACCTTACAAGATTGATGTTTTTCACTCTGCTATAGCCAGATATTATTCTTCTAGTGATATATCAGGAATGAAAGGCATGCATCATCATCACATCTATTCTTGTCCCAAATGGCACAATGAATATCCACGACGTGACTGTGTTTTTATACAGCACAGTCCTGATATGCCTGGAATGCAGAGAGTTTATGTTGCACGAGTAAGAATGTTCTTCTCCTTTAAATATAATCAGAATACATGTGCACTTGTTGAATGGTTTGTGCCTATTGGAGGTTCTCCTGATCCAGACATAGGAATGTGGATTGTAGAACGAGAGACTGATGATCAGGGTGAAAATGTAATGGCTGTAGTTCATATGAATACAATCTCACGAGGAGCACACCTCATTGGTGTATATGGAACTGAGTTTATTCCTACAAATTTTAACTATAGCTACTCATTGGATGTGTTTCCCTCTTTCTATGTAAACAAATATTCTGATCATCATGCTTATAGCTTTGCTTTTTAGATAGTCTTCTCTTACTATATGTTTAACTTGTACAATTTAGTTTTTGGCCTGACTTCTCTTGTATACACTGTTGATTAGTAATTACTACTAGTTAGTGGTAAGATCAATCAATGTATCTGAAAGCTTTAAGTTTACTACTATTAGTAAGTTTAAGTATGTCCTTTTTTTTTTCTTTTCAACCTTTGACCTATAGACAGCTCATTGATACTAAGAGTGACTATACTGGCTTATTTATTTTAAAAAAAATCTGACTGCTAACTGAGATCATTTTAACAAAGTTTAGACATTCTGACACTTACTGAGATTATTCTGATAAAACTTAAAGTTCTGACAGCTGTTTGAAAAAGTTGAAAATTCTGATACTCAACTGACATCATTCTGACAAAGCTTAGACATTCTGATAGCTGACTGAGATTATTCTGACAGATTTGAGATGTTCTGATGCTTACTGAAATGTTTTTGACAAAAGTTGCAAATTTTGACATATACTGACATCAATCCTTTAAATCTTGGAAATTCTGATACTTGCTAAAATAATTCTGACAGCTTATTGATACTATTCTGAGAATAATTTGAAATTATGATCAAGCTTATAAATCTGAGACAATCTTATCATACAATGCATTGACTTCTGACTCATCTGATTATTATCTGACATTCTACTATATTTCTGATACATCTCTGATTTAATTTTTATTACTGACTTAAACTAATTTAGTCTGAATATACTCTGATACAGACTGATGACAATCTGACTTTTGTAAAATGTTCTGACATTATCTGAGCAGATCTGAGATATTTAATACTAATCTGTGCACTTCTGATATTGTTTGAATATGTCTGACAGATTTGAATTAAACCTGCACATGTCTGAGACTGTCTGAATATGTCTGATAGATTTGAACTCAATCTGCACACTTCTGAGATTGTCTGAATAAATCTGCAATTATCTGACATTTTCTGATAATTACTACAAAAAATAATCAGAAATCTAAAAAATATCAGGTGTTGCAGATGAATCAGATGTCTGCAGATGTTGTCAGACACCATCAGGACTGTCAGGTCAATCAGAAAGTTGTCAACCTTCCTGATGTATTTGGTAGAGTTAATCAATTATAAAGCTAGAAAAATCAGACAAAAACCAGACAAAACTAGAAAACCAGATAAAAAAAGCTCCAAAAGCTATAAAAAGTGAGATAAGAAAGTTTTGAAGTTTTCTGATGTACTCATATCATGATCTGAATGTATAGATTATGTACAGGCTGCAGAGGCAAGCTGCAGTCAGGCTACAGATGTCATCAATGGGGTGGTGAGCAGTCAAAAGGGCACAGAGGGTATGCAAGAGTGAGGCAGTGGAGTGGCAGAGATGGGAGGGTGATGCTGAAAGGGAAACAGTCAGTTAAGGCAAGGTGGGTTGAGGATGTGGAAGGGCAAAAGAAGTCGAGAGTATCACTCATTTGAGTAATACCCTTGATNTTAGCATGAATAAACAAGATANAAGTCTTTTTTTACTCANNTTTGAGGNCCTCTGCATCCTCCTGAGTCNCTCTGGCATGCAGTCTGATGAGTTAGAGNGAGAGGAGGAGAGTGAAGGGAGGAGAGTNGAGAGTGGAGGTGGTAGAGCAGCAAGAGAGANGAACTTCAACATGTGTTTNNGTGCTTCAGNCACTGAATGAGCAAAGCTTTTATAAAGATTTATAATCAATCTGACCAGTAAGACTTTACTCATTTATGCACTGTTTCTAAATATAACTAACAATTGAAAAAAAAATCTCTTGCTGTGTAAAGCATCACCCCTCTTCCTCCAAGTTAAATGTAACTAACAAAAAGAGAATTGTCTTACCGTGTGAAGCATCAGCCCATTTTCCTCAAATCAGAATTGATGATGTACGACAAACTTTTTGCAGGAAAACTTGTATTTTACAGTTCCTTTTTTGACAACAATCAAAGGCAAAAGCTGGAAATGCTGATATGAATTGTCACAGACAACGCACAGTCATGGCCAGTCTCAATGACATGGCATGGGCAGCTCAGCTTCAGAGCGATCACAATGCCACTATGTCACTCGGCGAGAGATCAAAGATGTCCACCCCTTGTGAGTGGACATTGAATAGTTATTGGATGATATAGGAACATATCTCGTGAACAAATCCACAGCTGTAAATTAGAAAAATATTGAGTAAATGCAAGATACATATGCAGCCAGCTTGAACAAGATAACAAGATGCTCAGACATACTGGTCTGTTACCAGAACATAAGGGCCTGCAGAAGAGGTGAGAGAGTGAAGAGAAAATGTGTGCTACCAGTGATCTCACTGTCTGACACCAGGCATCGAAGCAAGGAATCAGTTATATCATGTGACAGTGCTAGTCACACACATTTGTCAGTAGTACCAAGTAGAAGAACTTATCACACACCTGAATATGAGAGATATGTTTAGAATGCATCCCAATAATGAGGAGGTAGCAAGGCTCGGCATGACAATATACTCATAGTGACTGGAGATGAAAGTTTGAACAAAGTTGAAACGACGCGCAAGCCTGGCTCCAGCCTGGGCGCTGCCAGGCACTGTGTCAGAGGCTAAACACCAGATTTTACTAAGTTCCTGTCACTGCCCAGTAGCTTACAGTATGTTGACTAGATATTTATCTCATTCGGTCGGATTGAGTCTACAAATGTTAGCTACTATCTTTTTTTTCTAGAATTCTTGCTATTTGATTTAATTTAATAAGTTGGAAGACATCTGAACTTGCCTGTGTTCAGCGGCTGAAGCACCGAAACACATCAAAGTTCACCAGACCCTGTACCTGGTTTACAAACCCTACTGGCAACTGTCAGTAAGGGGGTTCCTAAACCCCTGGTAACATTTCTGACAACATTTGGGTTTTATAAACCCAGTTGTAAACCCTACATATAATATTGTCGGGAGGATTGTGGCTAAACCAGTGATCCGATTTGCATGTTCTATATATAGCTGTGATTGTATTGATGAGAAGAATATGAATATGATGCCTGTCAGCTTATATAATTAGGGGTAATTTTCCAATTTGGCAATTATACAATATATATATCATTCTGCTCCGTTTCTTGAGCTGAGTTCAAATCTGATGATCAATTCCTTATGTAAGCAGTAATAATTTCCAAATTTGGTAATTATACAATCTATATACCTTCAAGCTCCATTTTTTGAGCTAAATTCAAATCTGACAGTTAAATGTCTATAATCTACTATATTTAGAACATTGAGCTTTTATAACAGTATATATCCTTTTTAGCACTAATTTAGGAGCTGAAGTCAAATCTGATGTCAGTTTTCTTATACAATGATTGTATAAGATCACTATACTTATGATATACTATATGGTTGTTAAAATTATTATATTGCAGATTTAATTTTGGCAGTTGATCCATCTGCATAACTCTATAAGTATCACATTTATGAGACCTTTCTGATAGTACTATATTCATGTCAATCGGACAAGAATTGGCTGAGATATTTACATATCTTTGTTTTGCACAAAGCATATGGTCAAGTATTTTGCAATTTTGAAGTGAACCAGAGCAGCTGTGATGGCTAGACCACTTGTTTATCACTTAGATGACAGAAGGCTATAATCTAAGGATATGTCATTTTTTTTGCAACTTAGTTCCTATCAACTTTACATACTCACGTAAGACAGTTAAGTTTGTCATATACATATATCATGATGAAAAGAAGATCATAGGGTTGGGTTGGGTCACTATGTTCTGTGCTTCCATCTGTTTGTAGATGATATGCAGTACTGAGTGCGGATCGGATTCCCAGTCCTTTGTAGATGCTTTGGAGAACTTTGGATGCAAATTGGGGTCCTCTATCAGACATCATCTTGTTCGGGAGTCCAAAATGTTTCCAGCCATTGTTCATCACGAGTTTGGCTGTTCCATCTGCATCAATGTCTTTTCGGCACGGTGAGATGACAATAGCTTTGGAGAATTGATCTACCACGACATTGATAGAGTCAAATTCCTGAACTTCGGGTAGATCTATGACAAAGCCTGTGGTAGTATATTCCCAAGGTTGTGATGGCTTTTCTGTGGGTTGTATGGAAACGTAAGTAGGGTGTGTGTCGTTCTTGGTTGACTGACAGATGGCACATCCTGTGACATAGTTTTTGACAAAGTTAGACATTNCTGGCCACCAATGGTCTCTTTGGACTAGTTCGTAAGTTTTNCATCGTCCNGGATGACCTNTGGCTGGTGAATCATGGTGAGATTTGACAATATCANAGCATAGTTGAAGGTCTTTGGGGATGTAAACTTTTCCTCTGAATAGAATGAGACCGTCTTCCAGATTCCATCATCAGAGAAATCTGCAAGTGTTATATAGCTCTATAAGTCTTAGATAGATTTCCTAGGTCCATAGCACTGCCCTTTATTGCATAGGCCCCCATAGCCAAAGGGGAAAGCTATATAGTGCTATGAAGCTGAAGTGCAGTGCTATGGAGTGCTATCATAGCTATTATAGCCAACTATGCAGCTATCATAGTATTTCTAGCTATAAAGACTATGAGAGTCTATCAAAGCCATGAGACTTATACCATTTATATATCTTATATTCAATATGCAGATCAGATATATTTATTGAAGCAATAAAGCTTATTAAAATCATAGCTCTTAATTTTATTTATATAGCACATTTCAAATAAAAGGATCACACAAATGTAAGCTTTGTTTAATTTATCATAATTATATTTATTTTATCACAATACTATAAAACAAACATACTAATACTAACTACAAGATAAACACCAATGCTTATTACTAAAGATAAACAAGAGAATTATAGTAAGCTTACAAAGGTTACAAAAAGCGAAAATATATCTACAAAGTAAAAGATTAGTCAGTAACAAGACAATAATAACAAGATATTGAGACATACCAAAAGTAATAAAAAAGCGAATACATAACCTAAAACATGAATAACATTAGCACAGAACAACAGATATGAAGACAAGTGACTTACCGAAGGTTGAAGAAAAGATATGAAGTGCTGAGAAAAGTTGGAGCAAGGGGAGAATGTAGTGGTTGAGAAGAGAGAGAGAACGTGCATCGTGCGAGGCTTATATAGGTGAGCACGGGTTTGCCCGGCGGAGCCCCAAATGTAGCTGCCTGCGCCTGGCCCGGGCACCACATCAGAGGCTAAGTGCTAGATTTCAGTAATGTTGCTTCGCTGCCCAGTAGCTTACAGTGCTTTAAGTAGAGATGTAGATGATTCAATTGAATGCTATTAGCAAACACTATATTTTTTCTTTTTTTTTCGGAATTTCTGCGAGTTTATTTGATTTACGAAGTTCAAAAACATTCGAACTCATGCACGTTCGGTGCTTGCACCGAATGACACGTCATTCGACTTCGTCTCTAACTCCAAGTCATCACTCCCCTTCTTCTCTCGGCCCTCCACTCTCGCTGTTTCTTCATCACTCTCCTCGTCAACATGAAGGCCGGATGGGTTAGGCAAGGGTTCGAGGGACCTAGGTGAGTAAATAAACTTCTATTCTCTTTATATTGTACTAATCTCGAGAGTCTCGCTCGTTATCGAGTGAGACTCTTGTTTTTACTTGCTCTTCGACAATCCACGACCCCTTCGCACCTTTCGACACCCCGCCTTGCCTCTCGCGCACTGTCTGCACCTATTCCCATTCCCCACTCCCCGCGTCTTCGACGACCCATGCCTGCACCGCCATTACACATCACCACACATGGTGTCAACGGGCCCCGTCCCACGCACACAGCTGCGACAACATGCAGGGGCTTCCACCGGCTCGCGCACGGCCCCAACCACGTACAGGCACTCCCAAGACCCACGCGGACGGCCACATCAGCGCAAGTCAGGCATGGCCCCACCCTGGCGCAGGCTACCACCGTACGCGACAGCCACATAGTGCACAGATGCCAGCACGGATGCGCAGACAGCCACGCCAGTGCAAACACAGCCGCGAGCATGCATGGTGACGATGCAAGCCAATGCACCCACGCGCACATCACGCATGGCCCCGCCCAGTCACGCACGTCCCCGTGCATCATGCACAGGCCCACGGCAGCCAACACCTCGCACGCGGGCCCCGCATCTCACCCCCTATGCCGTGTATGGCTATCTGCCTCACCGCGTACGTATCTCGGCAATATGTTAGCGTCTTGTGGCTTGCGTTCATTCCGCGACTATTGCGCCAGGTTGCATGCGGTAATCCCATGGTTTTAAATTTCTCAAGCCGATCTTAGACCACACGAGTCAGGGTCGGAGTGGAACATGACTAGTCCACGAGGTAGCCTTTCGGTAGAATCGTGCTATCCTTGCCTGTGAGGCAGTATAATCTCCCCCCCGGTCTGAGGTCTCGTCACTGGCAGTCATGGATGTAGGGTATAAAGGTGACCCGTTCTGGGTCCAATCGACAGCTCTTCCACCTAGCCTCCGAGCCTGGGCATGAACATCGCCCTACTTGCTGGAAAGTTTAAAGGGAAGTAGCATTCTCCAACTTGACTCCAACGACCGACTCTACTTACATACGGTGAATGACAGATGTGCTGCTGCGGCCTAGCGATGCGATTCTAGAAGGCTAAACGGCGGCAACCTGTTGTTCAATATAGGAGAACGCTGAAGCACAAGGCTTCATCTTCCTACAGCTTATCATCAAAGGGTATGCGTTTGAAGACAGTACATGAACTAGCGAGGCAATGAGCGGGTCGAGACCAGGCATGCACATGCCGCAATGTCATGTTCATTCGGACGGAGCTTTTCTAACTCCGATCTTCTAAAAATGCATCGCCAAAGATCTACGGCAGAGTTCCAATGTCAGTTGGTACTAGGGCCACTGCCAGCAACGACTAGAGGCCATGATCTGCTGTTCGTCGGGCACTTACAGATGAAATCTACGGAGTATGTTCTCTTTGCGCGACTAGCACAGCTTTAATTACACATCGCACTCAGCTGACTGAACGATCAGCAGGAAATCTGGATTCTAATCCGCGGCCGAGGTCAACTTGTCCCAGTGCAGTTCGCGGAACACCAGCGGAAGGAACTTGTGATTCTTAACGGCAACTTATGGACTTCGGACGATCTGGGCCGATGGACTGCCTTGGCGCAAGCTGCATCGTGAATCACAAGTCGCGAATGCCGACGACTGGACACATTCACTATTTGCCCTTTGTTTTCTACAATCTGTTCCAACAGCTTTCGCGCGAAAAGGTGCCGCTGCTTTGATGCACAGACATGTCGATACGAAGGCGAGGGAGCATACTAGTATACTCACCGCCCAACGGCAGTCTTCCATTTCAAGAGCGAGCACAGCCGGGCACAGCTGCCACTCTTTCGCCACGTGCTGCCCGTGCTGGGGTTGTCGGACTTGTGAAAGTCGCAAGCAGTAGCACTGCAATGTACCCCATCCCATGCATTCACAGGTCAGTCTAGATGCCGCGACCGTGACTTTGGCTCGATCTCCGCTCCCCTCTGCATTGCTCTTGGCCCTGCCACTTCCCAACACTCATGCATATAATCGCATTCCAGATGCATTTAGCTTTTTTGAGCACCTTCCAAGGGGGTTTATCCGCTCTTTGCATCAGGAGATATTTTGCGACCAGGATCAGGAGAATCAGGCATTCAGTCCCATACCTTTCACTCCAAAATTAGGCCAAATTCCAGCCTCGTCTTCTGAGCTTCAAAGATGGATGTATAAAGTATCGGAGACGAATTCTGGTTCTGGGTTACTTGCATAACACGATCTAACCTCTTCTCATCTGGCTTAGCTGGGGGAGTTCTGATGCCTTGTCAATCGGATGCCCAAAGCTAGGTCATCATGTGCCGTAACAGCGACATGCAGATCCTCATGGTCCGAAACTACGCCGCGCTCTATCCGCGAAAAGTATACGCCAATGCCCATCAAAGATCCCATCTCCGCGATGGACAGGTTTTCGCAGAAGTGGCCCCGCCCCAAAACTCTGCGAAGTGCGCCGAGTCAAGCATGTTCTCCACACGACCGGCTTGGCGCATGGAGCGAGGGTGAAAATAAAGCTGCACTCGTGGAAGGAACGGGCCTCGGGATGAACTCGGAAGGACAGTGGACGCCTCATAAACGGTGTCTGCTCATGAGCATTACTTCGGTCTTCGCATATGGGCTTTCCGGAATGGTCTGCGCATTGCTGACTTGCTTCGATGGTGCGCAACATGCTTCATTCATTGCATTCGCTAGCTCACCTCGCGCAAACCGTGCTCTGCTAGCCTACCCAGCAGCGCCGGTCCTTCTCATTTCCGATTCATCTGTCCCCATCCTATTGACTATCTATGCGTGTCTGCTCCTCCTTTCCTCCATCACTGGCATCGCAGGCACCCTTCTGCACTCGCGGTCCATTCTCGCCGTCTATGCGCTATTCCTCTTCCCATGCCTAATCGCCATGGCCTCCATCGGCTATGTCTCCTACAGGAAAAAGCACTTCTCTCTCGATCGCAAGCTTAACGAAGACTGGAACGTGTGGTATGTCCCCGGTGCACGCACAGTAATCCAGAACGGTCTGCAATGCTGCGGCTGGACGAGCGCCGCACACGTTTCGGTCTTCTCCAGGACCTGCTACGCGCGCAAGCTGCTCCCGGGCTGCCACAGCCCCTGACGGAATTCGAGCGGGACGCGCTGTCTATAATTTACGGCACTGTTTTCGTGCTCGTTCCCATGCCTCTCGCCAACATCTTTATAGCGCTGATCTGCGCATGCCGTTTTGGCAAGGGCGCACGCCGAAGCGATATCGCTTGCGCATCGCGGACGTGGCGAGCATAATGAATATCCGGCGGAGTTGAAGAAGGACTACACGCAGGCCTACTCTGCACGTGAAGACAACGAGGATGGTTCCGATTGGCATGCCGGAGGCAGCATGCACTGCTCCGACGGAATTAGGTATCTTCCGTGAATATAAAGACGATCGAAATTCTCACTCCTCCAACGCTTCTCGGGGAAGCGATTCATAAAGGGTCCGCTCGACTTTTCTCCTCTCGACTTTTCTCCTTGGAGTTTTGTTCGCGCCATATTTTGCAGGTATCTTAGACCGACATATTTCCTGTTTACCTGCTGCGATTTCTCTTGGTATTGTTTATGTCCAGAATTCGTGAAATGTTTCCATTGACATAGCGATCACATCGCATCATGACTATAATTTCCTTGAGGCCAATTGATAATAAGCTGCAGAGTAAAGATGGGCCGTGCAGACACATTGTTAAGGATAGGGCACCAGTATTAGATGACTGATAAATCAATGGGGAACGATATCACCCAGCCTACGGTGTCTGATATAGTGGGGAGAGCAGCAAGAGGCGGAGACCACTGAGAGGAATTGGTCAGCGCAGTTCGGACAAGCACTTTGAATGCAAATGACCGAGTGCGGTAAAATCCATTCCGAGCTACACCTTGTTGACAAGCAAAATCAAAGAGTAAATGCGGTGCTGCCAGAAAGGAACGGTGGAAACTGGGTACTGACGTTCAGAAATCATTGAGGATCGTACTCATATCTAGATCGTAACATGGCGTGCGTTGTGGTGAAAGTTTCTGTGACGGTGTGGAAAAGGATGAGGAGAGAAATAGAATTGGACAATCATGGCTATGGGACATACCAAGTGATGAATATTTCCGAAACCCGACTTGAACGATACCACAAACTCTCACCCTGTCACCGTGAAATTCGGGAGTATTAGCACCCGTTTGCTCGGCCGATTGACCGGCTCTAGCTTCATTTGATGCTCCTGTCCTATCCCTGCGCAGATCTATCCTTGTTGAGACCTCCATCAGTTCTCGAAAGCTGCCATTGTACTTGCGTCCACCGCTGCAGGGAAAGGAGAAAGGCGACATTCCTTATCCAAGTTGAAGGATGTTGCATTATCCAGAAAGCGCGTGCCCCACGTGAGCCGATCCTCCACGTTCTGCACATGCGGTTGAACTTGTAGCTTCTATCCGTCAAAGTCCTCGGACACGAGTACTGCTTGGATTGGAAGCATTAAAGCCGAGTCTCCTGACTTGGTCGAGGGAGGTGTGCAGAAGCCTAGCTCAACCTAGATCAAGGCTCGGCCGAGCTGAAGCCTGGTCTACATAGCTTGTTCGCCAGCAAAAGGAGAAAGTCGAAAAGCGATGGATCGTTTATGAGACAGGCCGTCAATGCTCGCAGGACGACGTTGGCTTCGACAGAACGCGTAGCAGAGATTTCCTTTGAGGGATACGCTGAGGGACAAAAATCCGCGGGTGTGTTGGCTGTTATTCATTCAGAGAGATATGGAATCGTAAACAGTACCGGATAATACCTTGGAACACGAGGGAAGCTTACCATGTACAAATGTTTGCCTGTCCCTGACGTCGAGGTTATTCCACAAGGCATTCAGGCGACAGACTCAAAGGACGAACCGTAGTTTTTTGCATTGTCCGTATGTGCGATGAACCTTATATGGCATCTGGCCGCCCGGCGCTGACCGCCATTATAGTCTTCGTCGGGCAAGCGGTGCATACTGGCGGTAAATCGTCTGTAAACAAGCCCATCTCCATAAGCATCTCGGGACGGAATCAGCGTCAGATGGGAGCTCATCTCACCGTCATATCTCTTTAGGTAAAGAGCTGCTTTCAAGACGCGATGACGATTGTGATGGAGACGATCGTGGTGTATGCAGAATACAAACGACATGAAGTAAAGGGCTCGAGCGATTGAAGGTGAAGGTGGCAGGCCCGGGCGTGAATTTTTTGTCCGCTACGTACCAACTACCTCGTCAATAAAGGCTTCAAGTCATCCGAATTCATATCAGATACCTGGATACGGTGGAGAGAGCGGCGTCCTTCGCCAGAGTCGGGGTCTATCATTGACATGTGCGGTGTTTGGTATCTTGTTGGTAGCTGTAGAGGGCAGCGGCGCAGCATGACTCGGACTGAAATTCTCGAGTCAAATTGTGTACTCGCCTTCCTGCCCTGTATAAGTGTCCCTTTTTCTTCTCCACGTGGGCCTTACCCAACTCGTGCAATCCCAGCAGAAGGTTCACCGCAGCAATCGTACCTCCGTCCTCCGCGAGTCACGGCAGTGCCCAAGCTGCCATGCAGTAGAGAGAGAAGTACTGCGGTGCCCGGAGCATTGCGCGGGGCGTGTATATAGCTTGACATTTCAGGGCGGATTCTTGTGAGATACTGGTGCAACCGCCCACATTGGAGAACTCGTTGCTCGTAATGCGAACAGCGACGCCTCAGAAACGATAGCGCGCCAGGAGAATAGATCGTATTTGCAGACCAAATAATCTGGCAGTTGGAGCGCCGTTTCCCTCAACAAGGATCCAAATTATCCGAGTTGCAAATACGATCTAATGTCGAGCTTTGTTTATCAGAACGTAGGCAGAGCAAGGGGTGGAGCGGGGGATTATAGAAATGCCGTGAATACGAAATTTCGTTCTTGTCATAGCTGATCGTTGATGCTGGGGATGAACATCTTACTTTTTTCTATGGCAGATGCTGCCACTGTACGACCTTGTAAGGCGTATGCAGTACCCATCCAGAGGGTGATGCGGGATGATCCCTATGCTTCTGTTGATCCGTTCAGTGTTTAGGAATGGAAAAGCTCAGCCAGTGCTCTGCAGGCAGGAAGCGGGGCTGACGTTCACGGAGATGAGGTGATACCGCACCCGACTCGAAGGGCACTGGGGGACTGAGACAATAAGCCTGAATTAATTTCTCCTTGGAGGTGGGGTCGACTCACGATCTGGAAAGACCGATAACGCATTCACGGCGTCGAGCGGGCGGTTCGACGATTCTGACCTTAAGAACAGCCATTATCTGGATAACACATCTCAGTAAATATCATGTAGGAGAAAAAATTACTATACAGGAGCACTCACACTCTCGCAGACGCGTTCTCTGTTAGTCTAGCCAGCCTCTTTCAGTTTACAGCTCGGAAGCATGTCGCAATACGGAGCCACCTGTGTCCGGCAGCCTAGTTTGCAAACGCGAGCATCGGAAACGGTGTCGGCAATGCCTATAACACAGCCAACGGAATACGGTCCGACCCGCGAGGCTGCAATTTATCAGTAGGGTCCAGTGTCGCATCGGTCTACGATCTGGGGAATACGTCGAAGTCTGGGCGGTCACTTCGCGCGGGAAACCAGCCTGTAGATAGGTAACGCGTAAGCATGCGAGCTATACATTGTGAATATCCCTAGCCGATCCTTGTGACATTATTGTGCAAATCCGAAGCTCGTACCTTGTATAGACGGGCCACGTCTGGAAGTTTGGCATCTACCTTTTGCGTAGGTAATTGGGAGAGCCTCTGTACGGGATTTTCCGCACACCACAGCCTACATACGTCCGCTCGCTGCAGTCCGCAAGCAATCAATCAAAAAGCACGGTCATAGAAGAAAGCTTGGGTACGCAATGATGATGTTTCTACACTGCACTCGAAGAGTCGCTGCCCCGCGCGCGGAGTGTCCTTTGAGCCTGACGCGTGATAGGGCAAAAAAAACTGCGCACGGACCGAGGATCAGAATACGAGGCTCTGAGTTTTTAGCCACAAGTGGTGGCACGTAGCATAAGACTGATCAGACTTCGATGAATGGCAACGAGATAGAAATGTAGTGCTCTCGGCAGGGATCAGTGGGGTAGCAGATGTGCGCTGGGTGCGCGACAAAGCTTCCATAATTGTAGATCTGACGTTTCAATCATGACTGAAGGTTCCTTTGCGTCCGCGCCTCGAGTGTCCGAAGAAAAGGCAATGTTGTATCCGGTTGGTATCCGGTGGCGGAAGTCCTGTGTAGAGTCAGTACTGGGCAAAGGGTATCACTTAGCCCTCTGGAGGAACAGGAGATCATTGCGCATGCAATACAGTGGCGTGTCGGTGCGCGCACCATAATAAAATACCATATAGATAAGATACTGGGTAGATGTGTCCATGAAAACGTCCAAGCACGTCGAGCGAGAAAAGTTGCAGCAAAGGGTCGAGTCGAGACGATCATCGCCATGGTGACCCGGGCCGCCGGCGCNTTTTCGGTGGCAGTGACCCGGGAGCCCGGCCGAGCCGGCGCCAAAGTCACGGCCTGCCTCGGTGCCTGCCATCGCGTCTGCCATCTACGATACCCGCAACGTGTTATCGATACTGCGGCCGCAGATTCCAGTGCTAGGCAGCAACAGATCTCCAATTCAAATTTACGAGTCGCGCTCATTGTCAGAATGACCTTCACGATGCTCTCCGCTCGGTCAAAAGCGACTAGGTGTCCACAAGCAATCTCGCCAGCCCGGTGCCGATTGAGGTCTATTGTTATTCGAAACTAGCAAAGGACTTGATCAAAGGATCAATTGTTAGGTGTGTATGTAGTTATCTCTCTGCTTGATTTCTGCGCTCGGAGAACATTGAGCCAGTCTGTCCCATTTCTCTTCGACCTTGCTAATAATGACTTCTTAGCTGGACCCATGGTACTTAAGCCCTGCAAGATGGGGGGACAAGCCGTCGATCTCACCCCGCGGCACTATGTATATGCTATCTCTTCTCACCGCCGTTTATCCTGTCCTCGTACCCAACGTCAC
>SFCI01000300.1:0-25845 GCA_004681135.1 Hericium alpestre | reverse complement strand
TGCATGTAGATATANNTANATAATANGGAATAGAGCAACGGGACATCGACCATGGTGTGGATATCGAAGGGAGTGATGTCAAGTTAAGAAATGAAATGTACGGTTCTTAACAAGTGGTGTCAGGTCATTAGCGCATGTCAGTGAGTCGTCATGTCTGAAATCCGACATTTGTGGCACCTCACAAGAAGAAATCTCAGAACATGCCATCGATGACCAGTATTGGTAAGTGTAGCTATCATTCTTGCATCCCACATCAATTAATATCATTCTTGATGCAGGGAACATTGGTCTTTTTTTCCAATCGGATCAGGCAAAATTCCTAAAGATATGTTCAATGAATTCTTAGGTGTTCTGATACACAGTGCTGCAGGTAGGACTTCATTATGCATCGTGTACCAGCTAAATCACTTAATTGCATCACAGATATCTTGTCGTCAAATACGTCAACCACACTGTATGACTTAGATAGAGTTTTCCTACTGGTGAAAGAGAGCAACAGTAAGCCTATGATCGATAGAATATCAATCTTATTTAACCAACCTTCTCCCTATTTCTTAGTTGATGGTCCTACATGCGTGAATGCTTTTGCTGGTATTGATGAGTCAAAGTCCAATCAGATGTGGAACAGAGCTCATCCTCGTGACTAACAGCGAGGCTGATGGCTTTCTATAGTAAGATGGCCGCATTCTTTATGACTTCGTACATAATCATTCCACGATTTCATAGGCCATTGGCGATTTGTAAATCACCATGGACAGGAGGGTGCTCGATTGGATCGGGGTCACAGCGTGCACGGGAAGGTACATCAACGCACGAGTCTGATAAAGCTCCTCTCGCCTCTTCTTTTCTGGGCTCCGGAGACCCATTTGCATGATATAGAAAATTTGTCGGTCGATGACATACTCAATCGCACTGTGTGGAGTGGATTCATATCCAAACTACAAAAGGAATGGACAGAGTTCGTAAAATACGTAGGTTCTCTTAAGCTGGTCACCAACTGCCGATTTTAACGTACATTGGCACAGGCCACTATCCTACTCACTGCGAACATGGCATTTCTTGCTATTCCAGCTGTCACTCCTCAAGACGGGTCTCCTGCAAAGTCGCCGGCACAAATTGCCAGCAATGTGTCGGTGGCGAGCAGTGTCGGCTCCATTATCTTAGGATTGCTGCTGATACGCCAAAACCGAAACAAGGCGCGCGCAGATGCAAAAGAAGCAGTGAGCACGATCTTTCAAAGTGCATGCACAAGAAAGCTGAAAATGATTCAGGCAAGGTTCTTGTGGGAGCGCAGTCAATCAAGAACGGGGTTGGAACCTTTAGCCATCATCCAGAGTCTCCCGTACGCGTTGCTTTTGTGGGCGTGAGTACGGTGGTTTCTTGCATCCTGATACATTATACTGATACGGCAATCAGGATGATCGCGTTCCTCGTGGCTTTCCTAGTCTTCTGTTTCTGGGAGTCACGCCTCAGGACGCGCATCCCCGTCGGTGCAATGTCATTCGTCGTATTGTCGTTGATCCAGTGGTGTATTCTGTCTGCCCGAAATACTTCTGAACAACACAGCACGTCCTGGATCAACAGCATCTCGCAGTTCCTGGCCCGGCGAAAACAGCAGTTGCACGACCTCGGCGCGAAAATACCGTAGTTGAAGCATCAGGTGAAGCATCTGTATACGAAGCATCTGTTTCTCGGGCAGTGTGACGCTGTTTTTCCCTGACTGTATCTCCGTCGTTTGTACTATTGGCAGCTCCCGTCTATAGCTAGTTTTACACCACTCGCCTTCTGATGTTCTCATTAAGCACTCCCATTACTTGAACATTCCTCAACGTGCGGACTGGCAGCGCAAATTCGTATAGCCCAAGCGGACTCGTAGAACGGGTCTGTTCCTCAACGTATGGACCGAGCGATAGAACGCTTGAGCAATCCAGCAGGGCGTTCGCCTTTGATCGTAACAGAAGAGCCGCGTCGCTCGCAGGTGACACCCACCATGGGTGCAATCTGTCGAATGTTGACTCCAAGCGAGGCGGTGCATGAATTGTACATATAAATTTTCGAGTCAAATCGTCAACAAGCGATTTGTGTTCACTGAATGCCAGCATGATTTTGAAGGGTATCGTACAACATAGAGGTATGTTACAAGCGATCTGCATTCGATAGATTAGCCATCACTTCGGCAATGTAGAGCTCGCAGAACAGCGCACCTGCAAGCGAAGGCGTATGTCCAATAAATATTCCAAGAAAACATAGAAAACATAGGTATAACAACCCCAAAAGAGCAACAAGACAAGCCAAGAGATGCCCTGGGAAGGCGAGAATTCCAACGGCCTTTTGGTATCTGCCAACCTGTGGCAAGGTATCTTATAAACGGTTAGTGCGGCGACCTGTTCGACGAGGAGCTCGAGCGCACTCAAGGCTGAGCAGCCGCAACCAGCGCGGCGTCTCTCTGCTGCGGGGTGATGATGTCCTCCTCCACCGCGCGGTTCAACAGCTCCACGATCCAGTTCTGCCCGTTCCACCACCCGTTCGGCTTCATGACCCTTACCGTGCCCGCGAGCTTCTCGATGCCCTTGCGCTGCGCGAGGGGCGAGTCGTGCAGCGTGGTCTTGGAGAAGACAAGAGGGGTCGGAAGGGCGAGGAGCGGGACGAACATGAAGTTGGCCATGGGCAGCCGCATCGCTTGGTGTGCGATGGTGATCGATACGTCGACCGCGGACTGCATCGCACGCTGCATCCACACGTCGCTCTTCTCGATCGCGCGGGTCTCAGAGGCGTCGGGAAATTCGGCATTGGGCGAGCGGGCGAAGCGGAGGTCGAGGCGGGTCCACAGCTCGGGTGTGCGGAGTGCGAGCGCGCGCCAGGTGTGACACACTGCAGCGATTTGTAGAGGTGCATCGGGAGAGGCGACGGTGCACCAGCAGAATACGCAGAGCAGGAGCTCGAGCGGGATGTCGTTGATGTCCGACATGATTTCGGTCTACGGGCATACGGATCCTTGGAGTCAGGAGAAACACGGAACGACAAAGGAGACACACGAACTTTGCAGAATGTCAACGGGCAAGGGTCAACGGGCAAGAACGCACGATCGAGGACTGAAATGTCTGAAGGCTTTCGTGAGGTGAAGGGAGGGAACGAGGAGGTCGTCTGGTCGATGAGGAAAGAAAGTAGGAAACATATTATACAAATTGAAGGCTGATCGAATCACGGGCCTTGCTCGAGCTCTAGAACGGCCGGATGTTGCAGGCGGATACCCGCAGCTCTCACATGGCATCATATCGACAAACGCACCTTGGAGAACTTGCAGATGGGGACTTGCTGTTCGTTACAGACGATGCAGGTGTGTGGAGCAGACGTGAAGAGGCAGCACGGAACTTATGGCATGATGCAGTGATCCACCTTATCATATTCCTGCGGTAGGAGCCAGGAGCGGAGTTTTCCTTGCGCACCCATGCCAACACTTTCACATCTCGACAACCAAATGCGTCTCCCGCTCAAACTCCACCCACATGTGAACTGGACGTCGAGTATCGTATGCACATCTTACCGTAAAGACGATGGTCATCCTCAACTTAGACGACGTGCATCAGATCTCGACATGTAGAGTCGACATGACGTGCTCTTAGTGGTCGAGGCTTGTACTGATGCTCTCATGCACCCGACAAGTATCAAAGGCAAATAATATAAGATACAGCAAAACAGATATTAGTACGATGTTGGTGTGGAACAACCAAACGATACGCAGAACACAAAACAAAAAAGGATCAAGCAGATCACAGCAAAAGAAAGCGACAGGAAAACAGAAAACATAGAGCAAGTCGTCACTCGGAGGCCAAGGGCACGACGGACATATAGCTCGTGTCTAACACGCCCCGCTTCGCCTGATCGACCTGCTCCTTCAGCAGCGCGAACAGCTCCACCTTGTCGTCGAGCTGATGGCTAACGACACGGGGAGACGAGCTCGGCACGACGAAGAACAACGTCTCCCGCACAGCGCCGTCCTGCAACCACCCATCAGCCCAAACACGCAAAACCCCAATCGAACGCGTCCCTACTTACCTCCGCCGCATCGTGCACGACCTTCAGCGGCTGCAGCCCATATCCCTCATTCTTGTCCTTCTTCCCTTTCCTCCCTTTCCTCCCTTTCCCTTTGCCCTTCCCTCGCGTGGCGGGCGAAGCGGATCTTGAGCTCGACGTTGCCTGGTCTGCGCCGGGCGGGGCCACCGCGACCTTCTTAAGTACACGCGCGACGTTCCCCCACATGAGCTTGCCGACGAAGCACACCACGCGCGGGCGCAGGCGCCTGATCTTCGCGAGCAGCGTGGGGACGGAGGACGCCATCTCGCCTGCGGTAAGCTGGACTGCCTGGATTGCGGGGTGCCTGTGAGCAGGTGTATTCTGTGGGTGTGAGCAGCGGGCTTACCTCGCAGGACGGTCGCTGTACGAGGTTGGTCTGGGTGGGCGGTGGTCAGCTCGCGCGGGGAGAAGGACAGAGACAAGCGGACTAGTCCGAGGTTGAAGAGCCTGGGGAGGGTGTAGTCCTCCGACGCCGGGAGGAGGCGCGACGTCAGGCCTGGCGAGGTGTTCAGCTCTGCCGCATGCGCAGGCTCGATATTGGCGTACTTACCTGACCGCTCAAGGCACTTCCAGAAATGGTTCCAGGGACCCGCGAAGTAGTGTCTCTGCTCCGCAGTCATGCGTCCTGGGCTGGTTTGATTCCTGCGATTAGGAGCTGCCCTCGCCCGACGAATGGCGTCGACTCACTTGATACCGCAGAACAGGACTGGGCGGGGTCGGATCCATGAGTCTCAGGACAGCGAAGAAAGAGAAAGTATGCACCGTCGAGATTCTCGGCGACGTGATCAGGCAGAGGCGTAAACGTCTTGGACGGGGCGTACCCGAGCTTCGCCTTCCCTTTCAGCCTCTTAGTAGTTCGAAGTGCTATCGAGGAGCTCGTCTTTGACGACATCCTCGACGTAGCGTTTCTTGGACGACTTGTAGGGCGTCGTCGGGAGATTCAACAAGGTTGTGAGCTGCGCGTCGGCCTCCTCTTTCTTGACCGTCAGTCGAGATGCGAAATGCGCAGAGCGCCGAAGCCCAGAGCTGAGGCCTTCATTGGGTGATGACGTGAGGACATAGGAAAGGTAGTCTCCCAGAGGCAGAGTAGACGGGATTCAACCTTTGTGCCTCAGGACCGTCTCGTCTGACAGAAGGCTAGTCACTGCAACGGTCAAGGTGCTCAGATGCTGGTTATCGCATGCGGGCGGTTCTGACGGCCCGGCGAACTCCCTTGAATCGACATCCCCAGCCACAGCAAACTTCCATAAATTTGCAGTAATAACCGCACTCATGCTCAGTGTTTCAACATATGAGATATGTGTAAGGAAGTATTGACAATATTTGATGAAGTGTTTCGAACAAGGGAAGCCACTATCATCGCAGCTATTCAGAGGTTCCCGACTCTGAACGAAGTACCAACGAAAAACTGTTGCACGACGTGGAGAAGGTCGTCGCACCGGATAGTATACCTACTTGTGAAGACCGCTAATCTGCAAATTGAGCTAGGTTGATGAGCGAGACGGCCTTCTCGGAGCGTGGTTTGATGCAGCATTCATACGTTCTCGGGTGCCTACATAGCGTAACACAAGAACAATTTTCCATTCAGGATTCGAAGAGTTTTTTTTTTAAATAAAAAAAAAGGAAAAAAGCCCCCCCGCACCTGATCATACTGCCCGCAAAATCTTGAAGTGGTTCCATCTGTTTTCCGTCCTTAATGGCCTTCGTGATGTCGAAAACTGATAACGACATGGCACAAGCCATGAATACTTGCGCAAGTGCCATTTGTATCCCTGTCACCAACGGTCAGTCTTCGAGGGTGCGAGGCGCATGTTCCCTTTCGCACCTGGACAAATCCTACTCATACGAGGCATCAGCGCAGTCTCACTATCGTAGCCATTGACATGGCTCACCTGCGCCCGAAACCAAAGACAAAAGTGAGTGGATCAAGTTCAGCCTCCTTCGATTCACTGGCGATGAATCTCTCGGGAATGAAGTCCATCGCATTCTTATACCTCTCCTCATCGCGACAGAATTTCCTTAATTTAGAATTATGAGCATGTCCGATTCCGACCAAACGACGATATGAAGATACCAGATATTCGGCACGATGACCGCACCCTTTGGGATGAAGTATCCGTCCTGAACGTCGTCCTCCGTGGTACAGTGCGCCACGCCTGGCCTCGAAGCTTAAGTTCTGCACCGTCGATCAATCTTATACACGTACCCTGTGGTAAGATTGGGTTCCAACGCAGGACTTCCTTGACGAGGGCATCGAGATACGGGAGACGCTCACGGTCCTCAAACGAGGGAAGCCGATCATTGCCTACCACGGCGTCCAGTTCTGCCTGCGCCCTGCGCTGTACATCTGGGTAGAGCGTCATCGCTAGGAAAAATGCAGAAACAACGCCGACCGTCTGTGGATCATGATCTTCATCAGAAGAGAGAACATATGATACCTCGGTACCTCACGCACTGTGTCCGCCCCAGCTAGTCTCGACATTAGCGAGCTGGCAAGCTACGCATGTCGCATGTACTCACCGCCCATGATAGAGGAGGCCACGTATTTAATCAGGATTTCCTTCTCAGGAGAAAGGCCCTCTTGCTCAAGGTGGGCAGATGTGAAGGACGGTACAGCAATTCCTCTTTCCTGACGACACAGTAAGCTTCCCGGATGGCCAATAGCAACAGTTCAGACTGACCATTTGCTCCTTGACGAATTGATGCGGGATATCAGCCAAGTTCGAAAAAGCGATGGAAACCGCCTTCGCTCGCTCCTTCCACGACGTCCCAGGGAACCAACTGGGCACGTGTAACACTGGAAGACAGCTTAACGTCAGCTTGCCTTTGCGTTTCGCTTGAACTTACAGATGGGAAACGTATCTGCCCAGAAGGCGCCGGGCTCCATGACCTCCGCAAAGCCTCTGTTCCATACCTCTGCTATATCAATGTAAGGATCGTTTTCCTCGTTCGCGGAGTAGCCGTGAGCAATCATCATGATGGTTGCGCCGACAGTCCTGTCACCCATCAATACCTGATGTTAAGTCGATGCGAACTGAGGACTCACAATCGGATGTGCTTTTGCACGTCATCTGGACTTGGTCTTTCGAGTATCCGCCTCAACAGACGATGCATCTCCGCCTCAATCGTAGGATGGTACTGCTTCATGCTCGCGCGAGTGCCGATGAAACGGTGCAACATAGCTCGCGCGTCGCGAAGCCGGCTTCCGTTGGGATAGCAGACCAAGCTATTCTTCAGACCGACCATCTCGCCTGCGACCGCGAGGATCGGCCGGTCAGAGTAGATCGCGCTTTTCTTGTCCAGCATGGTCGTCGCAGCTTCGAACGAGTTGACGATGATTGTTGACTGTCCGAACAACTTGACAAGAATGATGCCACCTAAGGTTAAAAAAGTAAGAATTGGTGACGAGAAACGCGACTGTCGACGCACCCCATATCTTTTCCCATCCCATGAAGACTTCGTGCGCTCGTGACTGGGGCATGTCGAAAACATTGCCAATAAGCGGCCACCCTCTTGGCCCGGGTGGAAGCGGCCTCGACCGTCGATATGAAGACGCTCGATTCAAAAGCCAGACCCCGACAGCTAGAATGCCAGCACATAGCACAGAATTTTCAGGCAAGGAGGACGACCAAGACATAATGTTGAACGGGTGGATCTGCAGCATTGCGGACATGTGCCGCTGCGAGACGCCTCGGAATATAGCCGTGACAGTGTCCACTTAAAGGTAATTGGGGTTCATGCCGCCGAGACTAGAAGAAAGCGATACGCACGGTCATATCGTTCTAATTACCTCCGCTTTGACGCAATGGGGTCGGGGTGGTGTTTGACGTTACGCGCCCAATATAGCCTCCGATGAACCTTCGACGTTCAACAGAACATCACGAGTGTTCCAGTGAAGAACAGACTCTGCGGATCGGTACCAAAGGTCGACAATATATGCCGTGATAGAAGGAAACGACGTTATGGTGACGCTTGTGAAAGTCAAGACCACCCAACGGCAAAGGCTAATTTAGCGTGGACATCAGGTGGGATAAAGTACCTGCAAGGATACTGACGCCCCCGCAATCATAGCCCTGTGCAGACTTGGTCAGCACTGCTCTAAGCAAAAGCTTCCATGATGAGGNACATACCTTTCAGAGCCATCGAAAAGCCGTAGGCACACCGGATAGAACCAAAGGTGCCCGCTNACCCTGCAAGGCTATGATTCGAAAACCGGAGCTGACAGCAACTAGACTAGCTCGATGCTCTCCCTTCTGAGGACCAGGTGTGCCGTAAGCTCGTTCCAAACCGCTCACATCTCGCNTCCTCTCGCGGGATTTTGGTATGAGAATACCAGGTCGCGCAAGCTGTGAGAGTCGGGAACGATAAAATACAAGGTCAGATGAACTTCCAGTCATGAAGGCGCCGTGACGGACCTTGGTCGTGTCCATNACAGGCGCTTCTTATTTGGGCGCCCGTTGGTTATATTGGTGCGTAACTGCGAATAAGCGCTCAAGGCCTTCACTCCGTTCCTTACCACAGAANGCTCAACTTCCAAAAACAAGTGAGNATCACNATTNAAGTCCTCTGGTCTTCATGTTAATAGCCTCTGACAANATAATTTTCANCGCNGCGCGTACATCCTTCGTGCGGCCAAGGAATTCGCCACTATTCATCACTAACTGACAGACGGGGCTTTCAACTCGAACTTGGAACTTCCAACCAACGCGTCTTTGACGACTCTTTCAGGAATGTTCCTACTGATGAATAAGTACTTTCTCTGTGTCTTGGTANTCTCAAGTTCCAGTCATCATGGGAACGCATGGGCGCGCCGCGGTGCCGATAACGGACCCTCCGATNTCTTNGNCAANCTGTGTGCACGTTCCTGCCTGGCGATGGGACAGGACAGCCCTCCAGTTATTCATGGCATGTCCAGAGATAGGGGCCCATTTATATAGTCTACACCGCACGTATCTCCATGGGTCCGTTCTGATTCTTCAAGAAGAGTAGCTAATGAGCTCGAAGGCATCGCCCTGGACAGCCTGCCCACATATCGCGAGNTCAGCGCGGCANTCGCTCATATCCTNTTCACAAGGAGTNCACACGTTTGAAGNGTCCAACGGTTCTGATCTCGTGGCCAAAAGCCTTGCGTACTCTGATTATTTTTATCTTCCCCAGGCCCCGAAATTGNCATTATGTATCCATGCGCGCTGCACGAACTTCTCCGAGTACGGTGAGTCAACTTGTTAAGATCCGGGNTNGTCANTTGCGTCTCGCAGATGTTCATGCCGGTGTNCGTCTGGAGTCGACGATATGCGCGCGACGNAGTTGTCAGTTCGGGGGCTTTTCATGAGAAGCTCTCTTTGACCTGCTGAGCGTGCGTNCAGGTAGCGGAGGTGCCGGTGAGTTTCCATTAATATTGCATCCACTTATCNGGCCNGTTCCTCAGCGTAATTAACNGGACAGGTGCTTCTCTGTGACCGGCGCTGAAAAGCTCCTGCTAGCGACGGCTTCACACGCNCATAGGCCGCGNTCACTCCTCTTGGCTTCACCCTCTCCACTTTTNTTNGGATCTGCTTACTTTGGGCANCATCATGCTAGCGCCCTCTANATCCGCGGCCAAGCGCCTATGTAAGTTGCACGGATGCTGGTCACCGATTGGTTACGGTNCCGGTCGATCGGGGGATACATATACACNTCNTGTCTGCGGCCTTTGCCGCACGGCGTCCTTCTGAGAACATCACGACGCCCTCGNTNAGTGCTTCGTCTACCTATTTTGTTTCGTCTTTGTCGNTGATCANGAGCCTATGTNGGCAGCCAGCTACCTTCACGGACCAGTGTGNTGTCAGTGTGTTTGNAGGGCAATGCGCATGGAAGCCACACACAGGTCGCGCCTGGTTCCAATGTCTATCGAGGTCATAGGGACCGGCNTCATTGCTGCTTCTACTGAGCTTCTATTCCCCGCGCCGCTTTGCCTTCGACTTGGTTTTCTGAAAGAAGCANAGATGACGGACGGTGTGATGTCACGTCGAGGCGCGGCTTTGCGGGAAAGTGCAATCCTTCCTTCCTTCCGCGGCGCCTGGATTAGTTCCAGCAGCTTGAGATGTAGCATAGGTGACGGACCCAAGCCTGCTATTNTTGNACTTATCTTTGTCATTCCAACCTGTACGAGTCTTCCAAGAACGCATGGCGCCCTGGTCGGCTGTGATACTGCTGTACAACCTGTACGACCACCCCGCATTCCTGCGGGTCGGAATCATACGTCCGTAGACGTGCGGGCTCATGTGAGCGGGTTGATAACCCGAAGCAGTACGTTCTGCGAACGTGTCCCGGCAGAACACACTCTATCGAGGCGCCTAAGTCACGGCCCATTGCCCCATCAAGAAAAGTGGACGAGCGCCGGCCGCGCCCACCTGCATCTCGCAGTTCAATCTGCTCCATCCAAGACGACACGGTCGTCCCGGTTGTGCTCAGGGCAAGACGGCCGGGCGCCTATGCGGTGCACCTGTGATGCCTCGCGTATCATACAAGAAAGAGCAACTGCAGTTGACTCGAGCTCCGAGATTGCAGTTGTACCCAGCCCAGTCACTACATCCCCCGAACCTATTCATACTGTCCGCATAAAACCCTCTTCGTTCGGAGGTGAAGCAGTCCAGCTTCGTGCTACCCGGTCCACCACGGCTGCACATCCCGCGCACGCGCCGAGACGGCGACACCGATCTCGATACCGATGGTCGCCAACGCAGACGCGACGAGGACGCGATCGTACCGGCTGCAGCGAGCAGCCAATCTGCTGACGAGCCGGGGGCATCCGCTGCCAGAGTTAAAGGAGGTGCTGGTCGAGAAAGGCTGCAGCGGCTCCGACGACGCACCTTGCATGCCGCCACCGCGCACCCCATCGCCCATGCCTGGCTCGCCGCCGACACCTCAGGCCCACCGTCGCAACGGCAGCTTCTCCTCGCTCCGCCGCACGTTCGCGACCGTCAAGAATGTCTCTGTGTCGACGCTAGCGCTCTCCCGTTCCAAATCCTGGCGGTTCGCCACTGCGGATGGAGTCCCGAAAAGGAAGGCAGATGCGGGGCATGGCAGGAGCATGTCCGATGTCCTTCCTGCACGTCCGCACACCGTGCCCCCTACCCCGCGGGGCATTTCTGCCGATGACACCACAGATGAAGCCGTCGCGCAAGATCTCTTCACGTCTCCGGAGCCCGAACATGCGGAACCCACGCATTTTCCGAGCGTGAGCATGCCCGAGCTCGCTACTCCAGAGGCTCCTGGCGAGCCCATCGCACGGAAAGTATCCATGGCAGACTTCACGGTGCCGCAGCTGCTCCAGCAGGGAACACCGATGACCAAGGTCTCTGCGAAGAAGCAGCAGCGCGTTGTGTTCAGGCTCGACCCTGACCAAGGCCAAATCATCTGGGAGGCGAAGAAGCACAGAATCAGTGCGTTTCTGTCTCTGCTTGTTCCTGGACCGACTTATCCTCTGCATTAGTCCCCATAGAGAACATCAAAGAGCTCCGTTCAGGCTCAGATGCGCGATACTACCGCGAGCAGTTCCAGCTGTCGCAAGAGTATGAGTCCCGCTGGCTCACGATCATCTACATCCTTGACGGGCGCTATAAGACATTGCACGTCGTCGCACCCACTCGCGATGTCTTTCAGATGTGGGATGTTACCCTGCGCAAGCTCTACGCCGTCCGCCAGGAACTCATGAGCGGCCTCGGCAATCTCGATTTGCGCGAAGCCGTCTGGGAGAAACAGTACTGGAAAGGGGCAGACGAGTACGCGGACCAGAAGCTGTACTTTGAGGATGTTGAGAAGTTGTGCAAGAGGCTGAACATCAATCCCTCACGGGAGGATCTGCTGCGACGCTTTCAGGTCGGTTTGACACCTTCTGCCCATGACATGATTCATTCTGATTCGCCCTTACAGCAAGCAGACATCCAGAACCGTGGCTTTCTCGACTTTGCGGACTTCCAGCGTTTTGTGAAGCTGCTCAAAGCGCGCCCCGAAATTGACCGCCTGTACAAGAAGCTCTGCGCGGCGCATCATGGTGTGTTCGACTTGCGCACCTTCGAGCACTTCATGCGCGAACAACAGAAGGTACGTCATCGCGCCATGACATCATCCTTCTTCTCATCCACATCCCATCAGTCTTCTCTCAGCGTCCCCGAGCTCAAGCGTATCTGGGCGCGCTACGCCTCCTGCCCCGACACCGACAACAAGGACAATAGCAACCAACCTCCGCAGATCCCAATCGACATCGCGCTGAACGAGCGCGAGTGCGACGCGCAGCAACGGCCGCACACACCTCACGCCCATTCGATACTCACGCAAGAGGCGTTCACGTCGTTCCTCCTGTCGCCTGACAATGCCGCGTTTGCGGACCAGCACGGGCGGGTCTACCACGATATGACGCGGCCACTGCCAGAGTATTATATCTCGTCCTCGCACAATACGTATCTAGTTGGGCACCAACTCGTTGGCGATAGCACCATCGAGGGGTACATTCGAGCCCTGCTGCACAGCTGCCGCAGCGTCGAACGTGGGTCCCGAGATTCTTTCTTTCGCGCTCACGTAACTGATGGCAAGCTCCCAGTGGACATCTACGACGGCGAAGCCGGACCCGTGATCTACCATGGCAAGACGCTCACGACGAGAGTGCCCGTGCGCGAGGTCTGCCAGGCAATCGCGAAATACGCGTTCGTGGTGTCGCCGTACCCGATCATCATCTCCGCCGAGGTGCACTGCAGCGTCGCGCAGCAGGAAATGCTCGTCGGGATCATGTCGGAGGTGTTCGGCAGCGCGCTGGTGCGGGAGCCGCTGGAATACGAGGAGGGTAGGGAGGTCAAGATCGAGAGGCTGCCGAGCCCTGAGGACTTGAAGGGGAGGGTGCTGTTCAAAGTGGGTTGCGCTCTCGATTTATGGTCGTTAATGGGCGCTGACACGGTGGCGCAGGCGAAGAACCTGTACGTCTCAGAGAGCGAGGCCATACGGCCTGACGAGATTTCAGTCGGTGCCGAATCGTCGGCGTCGACCGAATCGTCCTCGACTGACAGTGAAATAGCGCACGGTACGTCGTTCGCTGCTCTCCGCAGACGAGCAGGCCAACTCAACTCTCCCCAGAGATGAAAGAAATCAAGTCCGAGCTGAAATCCGAACTCAAATCCGAGCTGCACAAGGCGCGTAACGTCCTCACTGGCCGCAAATCCATCTCCGAGTCGCGGCGCCGCAGCTCGCAGTCGCAGACCCCGCCGGAGCAGCCCAAGGCGGAGAAAGTGCGCATGTCGCTCGCGCTCGTCTCGCTGCTCGTGTACACCGTCGGCGTGAAGTGCCGCGGGCTGAACAAGAAGGAGCGCTACGCNCCCGAGCACATGTTCTCGCTCTCGGAGACCACGGCGAACAAGATGCTGAAGCAGGGCACGATGATGGATCTCATCAAGCACTGCCGGACGCACCTCGTGCGTGTGTATCCGAAGGGCATGCGGCTGACGTCGACGAATTACGAGCCGCATCGGTATTGGTCCGCGGGCGCGCAGCTGGTGGCGATCAATTGGCAAACTTGTGGTGCGTATCCTTGTTTTGATGGATAGTTGTAGTACGGGACTGACACGTCGCACGTTAGACCTGGGGTACATGATCAATCACGCTATGTTTCAGCGCAATGGCAGGTCAGGATACGTCCTCAAGCCACTCGCGCTGCGCGTGGCCGACAAGGACCTGCTCAGTCGGCGGACACGGCATTTCTTGGATGTCACAGTCCGTGCCCTACACTATTCTTTCCAGCGCTGTCTGATATTTTGTACAGATCATCTCCGCCCAGCAGCTTCCCCGTTCAAAGGACGCCCACGGCCGCGAAGTGCTCGACAAGTCCATCATCGACCCATACGTCGAGGTCTCCCTGCACGTGCCCGACTGGACGCTGTCCGCGCAGCGCCAGCTGCCCGACGCGGTGCTCGCAGACGCGCCGGACATGCTGCTCGTCGTCGACTGCATCTACCACCCCGCGCTCGTCCCGCCGCTCCTCAACACGCTCGCGGCGCTGACGGCGCCGGACAAGACCACCGTGCTCGTCGTCGCGGAGCTGCGCGCGGAGGACGTCGTGCGCGAGTTCGTGTTCGGGTGGCTCGGCCGGTGGAGTAGCCCAGAAGGTCACGTCGCAAGACCTGAGATAGTGGTGGGATGGGAGATGTGCTACCACATGCTGACTCTGATCTATCTCTATGCTGACTAATCCTCTGTCTCTAGCGGTGCTATCACGTGATCTCTGCCTCTCAGACCCCCTGATCTCCCACTCCATCGTCCCCTCCTCAAACATGGCGACGCCCTCGTCGCCTCCAAAAAGGACCTCACCCTGCAGACTCACGAACCCAGCCAAGACTCTTCAAAACCCTGCTAAGCTCAATCAGACGTGGATCACTCTCCCAACTCAAGGGCAAAGGCTGCACAGCAAAACAAGATGGTGGGCTTGGTGCTAGCACAACAGATGGCCGACCAGTGCAAAAACCTGCTGAATGATGATGTGTGACCAATGATGCAGATGGGAAAGTGGAACGCCTTGGGTGCAGATCAGAGCGATGGAAACGACGAGCACGTCGCTGCAGTGAACCAAATGGTGAAGTTGAGGATGACCGTAAAACAGAGAAGTCACGAGGAGCTGGCAATGGGGGTGTGGAGTGGATTGGGAGACAGTCCGCATCGTCGGCCCATGAAAATGGTGCTGAAGGTGGATGTCCTTCTGACTGTGCTTGGGTCACTGGTGCTGACTCAAGCTCCCTGTGCGGCACTGCAAGACCATCTTCGAAATCTGAATCGTAGGCAGTAGACCGGATTTCACATATGAGCTGGTCATCAATAGCCTTGACGGACGGGACACATGGTGTGAGGGACAAAGCTGTGACGGAGGCTGGGTGCGAGATGCGAGCATGGACACCGTACGAATCGTGCGCGGCTGAATCATGTAGTGGGATGGGGTGCTCAAGACCCTGCACCAGCCCTTCCTCCTGCCCTGCGGTCCTCCCCTCTCTAATTCCCTGCTCATGACCTGCTATTCTTCCTATCCTCTTCCCCGCTTCAAAACCCTCTCGATATCCTGTGATCCGGCCTTCTTTCAACCCGGTCACATGTCCCGCCCGAAGCGCGGCAGCTACGAGCTCCTCGAGGTGCGCGGGATCGAGCAACGCGGGATCGACCGCCTTGAAGAACATCGCGGCGGCCGCGTGGGGCTTTCCCAGTTCGAGTCCTGGCGCCGGCATTTTCGCACCATTGTGCGCTGGTGCATGTACGTTGCATGGGGTGGATAGGGAGGCACAGAGCACTGATCGTGGGGCTCGAGGCACGCTACGTGGGTGCGCGTCATCCTCACGGGCTGCATCACAGCTGCGCGACTCGTCTGCAGTCACGGATGGCGGTATGATGTTGCTGGATGGTTCGGGCATGTCGCGTGGGGCCGCGGTATGTGTGCGCGATGCGGGAGACGCGGTGTGTGGTGCGGTACGTGCGTTCGCGTTGCTCGCGTGGTGAGTGTCGGCTCCGCGGGCTTCACGGTGGTCATCGGGCTTGGTAATCGCGGCGTGGTGGTGTACGACGCTGGTCGGTGGTGTGGGCACTTCGTGCGCGTCATGCAGAATCATGCGGGACGTGGGGGACTCAGTAGTGGGTGCGGGGTGTGTGCCTGGTTTGCAGTCGCTCGGGAACGGCGTCGTGGNGTCGCNNAGGGGTGTGGGTAGGTCGACATGCGGTCGCAGCACGCGTGCGCGACGCGGAAGGGGCGGGGGTGCGTACCGGTCGTGGGTCTCCGTCGTGCGCGTGCCGCGCGATGTCTACCTTATCNGCGNGGGGCCTTGGGCCCTCCTTCAGCTCGTTCTCCACGGCGCTGGGGCGTATGAGGCGGTCGGGCATCGTACGCGAGTCGTGGAGGGTCGCGATAGGCGTATGGGACGCGGTAGAGGTGGTGCGACGCGCGGGGTACGCGTTCTGGCTTCGCGTGTCGCGTGGTTCGCGCGCGGTAAGCGCGGGGTATCCATCGCGCTCGCGTTCGGTCGAAAACGGCGGGATGGCGGGGTGCGTTGGCGTATGCGAGTCACGCGGGATAGGGGAAGGCGGTTGATACGCGAGAGAGGCGATGGGGGACTCGGGGTGGCCGTTCACGCTGCGGTCTTCGCGCGATTCGCGTTTGGTGGTCGCGATTGGTCGCTCTGGCTCGCGTGCAATTGCGGATGGCGGCGCGGGGTTGCTGTGTGGTGTGGCTTTGGTAGCTGGGCTCGCTGAGGCGGTATGCGGTGCGAGCGAGGCGATGCGAGGCGTGGGCCGCGCGTTCTGCGCGTTCAAATCGCGCGGCTGCTGCGAAGGCGCTGGTGTGGCCTCCTTCGAATCGATGGCAGTGGGGGCGTCGTGTGCTGTGACGGGGGCGACGAGCGAGTACGCGAGGCTCGTAGGAGGCACGAGCGAATGTGGTGCTTCACCGAACCAGGCTGCTCTGCGAGCAGCTGCGGCTGCGCGTCTATTCCGAACCTTTTTGGGTAATTCCATATTCGGATGTCGAGCTCAAGAGTCGATGAGCGAAAGATGGTGTTCGGGCACGGAAAGGAGACCTGAACACTGGAAAACGCACACAACGACGATGAGAGAGACGAGACGCAAAAAACACGATAGAGACGCGAGAGAGGACACAATACGCGGACTCGAAGACGAAACACGAGGCACGAGGACGCGAAAAACGGCACGAAAAGACTGGAAATCCGCAGGCACTACGCAACGCAACGCTAGTGGGCCGAATCCGCTCTCATCACCATGATGGAGTAGCCCAGAAGGTCACGTCGCAAGACCTAGGATAGTGGTGGGATGGGGAATGTGCTACCACATGCTAACTCTGATCTATCTCTATGCTGACTAATCCTCTGCCTCTAGCGGTGCTATCACATGATCTATGCCTCTCAGCCGGCTGCTTCGTCATACGCAGGATCCAAACGGTCGAAAACGGTCGACGTCCTCAGAGCGATCGCGACCGTTTTTTCACCGATTTCTTTCCCGTGCCGCAGTCGTCGTCGTCACGTGACCCTTTTGGATCTGGCCCCCTCCCGCAAGATCTGGCACCAACCCCGGGCTCCAGCGACCAAGTCGAACATCCTCGCCTGGCGCGCGTCGCGCGATCCACGATCCACGTCCCCGGCGCTGTCCCTCGTTCTCAACCACTCGGGTAGGTAGCAAGAACCATAGAATTGGACTAGATAGATGTAACGTAGTACGACAAGATGTAGGGGCATCACGGAGCCCTGCAATCGAAGAGAAAGTAAAAAAAAAAAAAACAAGATAGCTGACTATGTGAGCGTGTGTTGGATGTCCCCTCCCCGTCCTCTCCCACAGCTAAGCCCATTAAGCCTAACTTACTTCTGAATGTCAATGCCCGTGCCCGTGCCTGCACTCGTGTTTGCGCTCGTTGCGCCCATGCACGCGTTCGTCGCGTTCGTCGTGCCTGCGCCTGTGGCGCCTCCGTCTGCGCTCGCGCTCGTGCCCGCGCCTGTGCCTGTGCCGCTCGTCGCGACCCCACCCACGCTGCCCGTGCCNGCGCTCATCGTGCTCATACCCGCGATGATGCCCGCGATGGTCGTGCTNGTCCATGCACTGGGCATCCCGGTGGCCGCAGTGCTTGAACCAGCGCCTGTTGCCCCCGCGCCCATGCTCGTCATGTTGCCCGCACCCGCGCTCGTCATGCCAGTGCCTGCGCTCGTCACGCCCACACCCGCGCTCGTGCTTGCACCCGCGCCTGCCATACCGACACCCGTGCTCGTCGCGCCCGTGCCTGCACCCATGCCCATGCCCGCACTGCGTGCATTCGCACGCACGCGCGTCGCTGCAGCGAGCGTCCCGGTGGCGGCGGCGGCGCCCGTTACNAGGACGAGCGGGTCGATAACGAGGAACCGATGCCCGGCGACGTAGGTTATGCGGTNGTCGAGTGGNGGCCCGTCGATCTCGAGTCCCTGCCACAGCTTGAAGAGGATGCGCTCCTCGGTATGTGCCTTAACGAGGCGCGCGTCGAGTGTGAGCGCGAAGTTGATGAGCTCGGTCGGCAAGTCGAGTGGATTCTGGCCATCGACGAGGATCNGCTCGTAGACATCGCGCACCGTGTCGAGGAATGCGGCAGCATTGAAATGCGTCCCATCCTTGTAGATCCNGCTCGGCTGGGGCCATGGTGGCGGCTGGTCCTTGTCGTCCGCGATCNGCANGCCGTCCGAACAACACTTGAGCTTGTGGTTGTCGGGCGAGCCAGTGGGCCCCGGATACTTGACGGTCTTGCAGCGCGTGCACGTCTGGAGCTTGCGCTGTGATGGTGAGACTGAATCAGACGTGTACTAACGCGCNGCTCTCGGGCCATGCACGAGAGAAAGACATAGACTTACCTCTTTCAGGGCGGGCGACGAGAGTGCTATAATGCTGCACTGCCTCGCCCAAAACTCGCTCGGCAGGTGCGATTGATGAGCTGTACAATAGCATCATCAGCGCTCAGGTGAGAATTACAGTAGAATGAAAACTTGCAGGTAAAATCCTGGGACTCGATCCTTTTCTTGATTGACTTTTCGAACTGGCGAAGCCTTAGGATCAGAGCCTCTGGATGTTTCTTGATGGTCCTCAGACCCTTCGTGTCATTCTTCACGTGCAGCTGTTTGTTGTATTCTGCTGTTGCGGTGACCCACATGTGCGACGTCATCGAAAATGTCGCCCATTTGTACTCATATCGCATGTCCGTGAATAGATAGAATTCGATGTCGCCATCGATCCTCATGGAGTGCGGGTGGATGCCAGTGAGCACGGAGCAGAAGCGCTCTGAGCGCATGAGCCCCTCCAACTCGGGGATGGGAATGGGGCATGCGGGAACCTCCTTGCCGCGCGAACGTACAATGGCGAGCGCCTTGTCTGCGGGCGATCGGGCGGCACTCGCATTCTCTGCCGCAGGTGCAGAGACTTCTACAGAGGGTGCGGGCGCCGTCGAAGAAATCACCGCCGTCGCTGCTGCTTTGCTGGCAGGCTTATACGGCTGGAAGAAGGCATCGATCTGGGGGCCAACCTTGCTACCGCCCCCGGGTACAGCAATCTTGTTTTTCACCTGCAGAAAATGATGAGAAGTCAGCTTCAATGCAACGACAAGAAACAATGAAATGACGACTTACAGTAGTAACGGCCTTCGCACCTTTGCCCTTAGCTTTNGATGGCAGGCATGGTCGCTTTGCCTCGCACTCTGCCTGTCCGTTGCTGTCACCGCCACCATTACTCACTGAACCATCCTCCTGCGCAGGCTGTTCGGACTCCTCCGGACGCTTCCGTTTCAGTGACGGTCGCATTGCGCTGGCAGCCTTGGGCGTGGGGAAGGGAGCATCTGGTGCCGATGAGGGAGAGGGAGTGTCTGGTGCCGGTGACGGGGAGCAAGCATCCAAAGATGCATCTGCCGTGAGATCAATGGGCTGCTGTGTGTCGGCCGACTGAGTGGGAGCATCGTCGAAAGACGAGTCACCCGTGAGATCCTAGTAGAAGCAAAGGTCACAGCACTCATCACGAGAAAAAGAAAGACTGTACACTCACGCAGACTTCCGGATGTGATTCACCGGTCTTATCTGGCCCAGTGGAGACTGAAATGGGCATTGACGAATGTGAAATGGTGGGTGTGTTGCTCTGCGGGACAAGTCGAAGGCTGGGATCAATGTGCATCGACCGCAAGATCGCGGCGCTCCTGGGCTCGCATTCGTCTGGGTCCTCCTGCTCTGCAAGTTCGACAAGGTCAACTGATGCCTCCAGTAACTCCTCCTTTGTTGGAGGATCGGGGTTGAGTCTCTTTACTTGGTCCTCGAGCAATCCACCAAAAGTTTTCGCATGCTCAGAGGAAATGAGGCCGAACCTCTCGCCGCTGTTCACGATGGGTAGCCGGGGCCGGTCGGCCAACTCGGTATTGGCATTGCGCCTGCGCTCGACTTGGACAAGGAGCGTGTTCCACCGATTCGCGATGTGATCCGCAAGGTGCACATGATGAGAGCCATGTGTCGAAGACAGGAAGGCATCCCGTTTTGTTACGGGACGCTGACCTTCAACCCGTGCGCTGTACCCGATTCGCATGTTGCGGCGGTGCACAAAATCATGAGCGAGCGCCGTAAACAGCTCGACCCCACTCGGGTGTGAGCGCATGATATTATTCCAGTGTTTGTTGGTACCTTCGATACGGCTGCCGTCGGTGCGAATGTCCTGCCTGCAGCGTGACAGGCAGCCCTTCTTGACATGTGCGAGCTGGTCCTCGTGTACCTGCCATCAGCATCAGAAAGATCAGAAAGATCAGAAAAAGGTCATGTGGGATGTCGGAAGTGCTTACCTTCTGTGCAGCAGCTGACCAGACAGTACCCTTCCTCACCCACTTCTCGTACGCTTCCTGTAACTTTGTTGCCTGCTCCTCCTTGCTCCAGTACTTAGCAGGACTGTTCTTCGTAGCGCGTGCCTCCAAGATTGCGTCCACAATGTCGTGCGCGACGGCGGAACGGTGTGGATTCCTCAGACCGTTCACGACCGCAGCGAGATACCTGTGTTCAGTAGGGCTGAGGTAAGTCACAGCTCCAGATGCTCGAAGTACTGATGGCCACTTACCTCATCATGAGATGATAGGTATCGAGAACGATCTGCGCATTTGGGAGCGACTGCAGGATCGCGCTTCGGAAGTGGCAGCAATTGTCGACGACGACGATCTCGGGCAGGTCCACGACGAGTTCTTCACATCGTCGAGCATAGCCCGTGAGAATCTGCGTCATCTCTGCATTGCGCTGAGTCTGACACATGGTCTGTGAACAGGAATCAGCGCTGCACGCTGCACGAGGTATGACATTGACTCACCCAATTGAGTATCTCAGTCCACTCATTGATGAGGCTCGTGATACCGCCCCGCATCGCCGTGGTCCGCTTGCGCTTGCTGTCGACGAAGACAGCTTTGTCTGCTACTTTGAAGGTGGCATCCATGGACAGGCATATTCCTTCCAGGGAGGTCAGGTGAGTAAGTCTTTCAACTTGACGAGCAGGGAGCACTTACCAAAAAGCGTACGCATGTACGACTCCGACTCCGACTGGCGCGATCTTGCGCTGAACTCTAAAAAAACCTCGGAGATGATCTCGTCCGAGATTGACGTGCCTCCGAGTAATTTATTAAATGGATCTAGAAACGGATGGAGTTTCTTGTAGTCGAAGAACGAGCCGTGTTTGCTCCGGTAGGTGTCGAGGTAGTCCAGATGAGCTTTCTGATGCTCAAGGAGATGAAGCTCTAGAAAATCAGTGAGTACCTCGTTCACCTCTGTCATGAATTACACTTACGTCGTATGTTCTCTGCTAGGCCGCTTGATGTTGTCGAAGGTCGCACTCGATGATCAAGTCGAGCAGCTCCCTTGTGAATTGTTTTGTGGCTTTATTATAAAGTACTTCTCAAAATATTCACGGCAGTCCTTGACAAGTCTTAGACCACATATTCAAAATTACTTCATCAAATATTCTAGGTTTTTATGGGTCTCTGCCCACAGTGTTATCAATGGTCAGCGGAACCTCACCCTGCGTTGCCAAGCGTTCACGCGTGATATTCATGTCAGAGAGGTGGTAGCATGCATTATGAGAAGCTGGTGATGGTATGTATACAATGCTATAAAGCGACGAACTCCGCGCCGTGTGAGCGACCAATGAATTCCAGGATAAGAGCGCCGCACACCAATTGTAGATGTCGTAATTAGAAACCACAACAGCCAAGATCCTATTAGGGTGAATCCCTACGAGGGTGCAGGGCATTTTGCGCGGCCTCCGCCCATATCTGCTCGAGCGTCTCGTCTTTCTTTTTCTACCCATATAGTTAGGTATAGATGATCCAAGGACGTATAATTGATACACACATCATCGACTGGTTTCTCTAAAGGCAACCCCAGTGCTTCCCGCTCAGCAATAATCTACAAGACAGTCAGCACACCATGACACCCTTCCCATGAACAGAACGCACCTCTGTGATGCAAGACCGTTCAGGTCAGAGCACAACTTCCAAAACACGACACGACACGCACCTCTTCCCTTCTTCAGCGTGTTTTTATGCACCATATATCCGGTAGCAACACCCCAGACTGAGACACCGACGAGGGTGAGGACCGCCCCTCGGTGCAAGATGTCGGCGATCGGCGGTGCCATTCGTAAGTTGTTGGTCTTCCGGATGGCTATGTCGACACCATAGAGCATGGAGACATCAATAACGAAGTCAATGGGTAAGGCAGATGCGTTACTTACGGCTGTGCGTTTGCAGAGGAGACTGTTTCGTCTTGATGAGCGGTAGCGGTGTGCGTGAGCTTGTGAACGCCGTCAACTTGGCGCCAGGACGATGCAAGGTTCCCACGCTCCTCCTTGCCGAGTTTGTCTCTTGTTCGACACGTTGACCATTGTGACCTTGGTCCATTTCAACCTATCTTAGCTTTGTACTTGTCTGTGATCCTTAAACTGTTGGAAATATCTGAAGGCGATCTCACTGGATTCACGGTGAGCGTTGTTTACGGGATACGCTAAAATACCTCTTTTCTGTCAAGCAGGAACTTCATATCGGTTACTCTGCGGTAACCCTCCGCGATGCCTTGACCACCTGGTCTGTTAATACATTGGAAGGCTTGAACGACTGGCACAGATCCCAGCATCTTGTTCTCATGCCTCATAAAGCAGCGCAAGGTGCGACGCGTACGCGTGGATCGGCCGTTCCCTTCATGAGGTCGTCATGTCTTCGATTCAACATGATGATATTCATGATCTCCTCTTCGATGACGAAGGCCACTATGCTTTTGAAATTTTACCTGTGGCGCTCGGCGATGGCGAATCTGGGCCACCGCAATACTTGAATCAACGACTAGCCACGGAATCTATGGCGTGCGTATCGCCACTTCATGGTTGGGATTTCTGGAAAGCGGCTCTGCTGACTTAATTATAGATTATCGCACCTTTTGGGCAATCGGGCAACAACGCCGACGTCGGCCGCCTATCTGGAACCGCCTCCGCAGAATCCGCAGAACATCCGACTGCCTGCGCACCTGTCTCCGCTTTTCCCACAAGAGAACACAGGAGAACGGTCTCCTCGTCATTCTCCGCAGATCCTTCAAGCATCAACCATGGCACATCATTACTCTATGCCTTCGATTCTAACTAATTCCAATCATCGATTTCCGGAGGTCAGCATGACGCCTACTGCGCCTGTATCTTATGCATATCCTCGCCGGCCTTATGGCAGACCTGATGTCAACAATCGTCAACTACTCCATCAAATTTTCCGCAGCTCTCCGCCACCCAGGTGGCTGCCCGACTATCCGCCTCCCAACTGTCTGCCGCCCAACCATCCGCCGCCCAATTACCTACCGTCAAATCGTCCGCCACTCCGCCATCCACCATCCAGTCATCCGCTACCCCACCAATCCCATGCACCGTACACGAAGCTGCCGCCGCTTCCTGGCGATCCTATGAGTCGAATCGCCTCTCTTGGCGATTTCCGTCCTTTTGCATCTGCGACTAGCCAGAGACCGGATATGCAAGCTCCTCAGTTTATATCGCCGAGGCTCTTACGATCTTGATGCATGTTATCCCTATCAATCTACTTATGCTGCCCCCGAGATCTCCATGCTCCGCTTGTACTCGATATCTTTCGCGCTTCAGACGCCGCCCATTGTTCCTAGGATGTCTTCAGACTCTCTCCTTGGCGAAATACGATCTCTTGCGACTATGGATTTCGGCAGCCCGTCTGCTACCCAAGTATCCCAAGTATCGAGTCCGGAGGCGAGGGAGGAGACCACACTCTCCCGACGCAGATTCTGACGAGTCAGACGGGGAGAGACCACCAATAGCTGGGCCCAGCAGTGTCCGACAGACGCACAATTCGCATAACACGGCAACGTCTCGCCACGCTCTTGCACCTCAAAGAGTCAATGCCAGCGCCGGATTGTCCTGGCAGGAGCCCTTAGTCGGTTGTCTCAAAACCAAAGGACGCGCGACGTCGACTTCCAGCGCTGTGGCTCAGCGGAAAAGAACTGTCGATGATCTCGATCACTCAGATGCGGGCGGGGAACCTGCAAAGAAAAGGACGAGGATTCGAACTCCAGGAAAGCTGATAGATGACGCGGTGCGATCGCGCGGGTACAGAGCCAAGCATAAGAACTTCGAGGAACGCGTCGTGGAAGAACTAGGCGACGACCTGCCAAGAATCCCACTCGAGAAGATCTCCAGGAGACATGTATGCGTATGATCTTTCGTTTCAGGCGCGGAAGATGCTGATATGAATATACAGTGCTGTAAAAGTTTATGATTCTACGCTCCAAGGTACAAGCATATGAAGATGAAATCGGTGAACTTAGGGGAACGGCCGCCCTGTCGAAGGCCTGATTCAACAATACGACTTGCAACATCAACTTGCTCGTCGGCATGCCATTCCTCAGTGCAGAAAAAAAATCGGAGTGGATATGGCAGTAGGTCAATGAAGTCTGCCATGCTGACGAACTCGCTAGACATGGCAATGCTATTCAATGATGAGGTTGGTTCGAGGTGTTCGCAGAGGCTTGATGCACCCATGTCTCAAGTCGTTAGAGCAAATGAAGGAAGATGCAAGAAGCCCGTGGTTATCGACATCAGGTCCCGACACGCACAGTAGTCACTGGCTTACAGATGATTGCCAGATTTATGAAGATGTAATACTTATGTCCGGTGACCCAGGTCTGGAATGTGCTCGGCGGGGTGAGCCTTTCCCTATACCTTCAGCTATGACAGGTCTCATTAAACTTCAGCGATGGCAGATCTGTTTTCTCAGTTTCCTCTCAAAGTTATTGTCCCAAATGCATTGCTCGTCACCGAGTCGTATCAGCAACTTGCGCCTCAGATCCTGATTCATTGAGAAAAGGTAAGTATGATGCCATTCTATCAGTGGGGCTCCTTAGCACTTACGAATCGCGTCAACCGCCGCTTGGAATCTTCAGCTTTCTTCTCAAACAGAGCTGTCCTCTCTTTGGCCTGATCGGGCGTCATATTCTGTTTGTGGGGCAAATTGTTACGGGAACCCCTGGTCTCCCACGGGTAGTCGTGCGTGCATGTCGCAATGGCTATCCTCAGCATGAAAAAAACTCGCCGGGTGCGAGCTGCAAGCATGCGCTCCGTTATCCTTGCCCGTCGGAAAGCATTGCGCCCCGGTTTTGCCCCAAGATACAGCCCCATGTTTGAATCTCTCTCACTCGAGACTGCGACAAAGTATGCATCATGATCAGCGAGCTTTATGTGGGGAAATTTTGACAACAAACCTGAAGGACAGTTTAAAGTTATGTTTCTGCTACCGGAGGTGAGTACTCGTACTTATACCCCGTCGTCATTATCACAGAACAATTGGCGGCGACACCGCTAATCTCGTAGGCGCATGATGCTTGGACCCACAAGAATACAAATCATAGTTGTTGCATCGGGTGGACCAACGGCCTCGCCTTTTGTGTATAAATTGATCAGATAGGTAGTAGCATTGGTCACGAAGTCTACACAATTGCGATTCCGACATTACTGATGACTGCCATACAATAGCTTGAGCTTGCGTCACTGGGCGAGCCCTTTCGATCATGTTTGGATCATCCTCGCAGAAGTCTGTAGTCACCCATCGCGAGTGACTCTGACGTGCACAAGGACGACGGTAACTTCTCCTTCCCCTGCACCGCAAGGCAGAATATTCACACGTGGGACGGGGCCGGAGGTGCGAACGATGCCCACCGCCCCTACGCGTCACCCGACGCC
>SFCI01000030.1:21276-52722 GCA_004681135.1 Hericium alpestre | reverse complement strand
TGTACACTTCTGTAGCATGCAATTCTTTATGGCTCATTTTCAACTCTTATTGATTATGATAGAGGACATGTAGAAGAAATTTATAGAACCATTTGCATCACAATTTATAAGCAGAATGTTGAGAAATACAAGCAATACTATGGTTACGGGGGGCCTGCATTATTTTTGCACCCCACTGTATATACTAGAGTAAGCTTTGAAGAAGCCAGACACTCGCCTGATAAATGTGTCTGTAGACAGACAGAATTTACAGCAAGGCAGCCGGCTATGCAAGAGGATAATAGTATGGGACCATGGGGCCTTTGAGGGGCAAAGGGAGTACACACCGCACGGTCACCTGCCGCATATAACATTCTCCGCTCGAGAGACGCCGCCATGCGGCAGCATAGCAGCGACCATAGCCCGGGCAGGACCTGACGCAATCCTAGGAATTCGAAGAATGAGCAAGGCACGATTCGACTCGTCCAGGGAGCGAAGACCGCATCCCCCTACAGCTGAACGAGAGAACAGCTTACCGGGTGGCACCTTTTCCAAATGTCAGACGGTGCATATCGATGCTTCGAAGGCTCCGTACTTGCAGATCCATGCGCAGCGGTCCCTAGATAACCCGAGGTCTTGCGAGAACCAACGCGTCGACGTCTGTTCTAGTGTCACTTCGTCTGATATCGGCGCAGCTATGTACTAACGATGCGGTGGACAGAGTGTACTAGTGTCGGAGAGTTAAGCCAACATTATAAATGGAGTATTCATGTACAAACTTTGGAATACCGTCAAGGACATGACATTGTTTATAGCGGTGGTTGCGTCAACTTTGAAGAAAATAATGTTGAACGTCTTCGAGTCTTGAACGTCTTCGAGTGTTGAACATCTTCGAGAAAGTGACCAACCGACCGGTGAGGTGCCGGCGGAGACCTGGGACACAGCGTGACGGGACCCCGATATCCCATTCTCGAAGGTAATGCCAAATTGCATAAAATAAATCAAGAAAAGCACTGGTATCAACAAGCCGCACAATCGAACGTACACATAGAAAGAGAATTATAGGTGTTACTGACACTTCAAAGGCAGGGCAAGCGGAAGCAGTATGTACTATGGAAGGTTATACCAGCACCATCCCGAGTCGGTCGAGTTTTAACCCATCCTTTCCTCTAGGATCATAGCGCGGAGCCTCCGAAGGGCTTCGTGAACCTCTTCTTCGGGGAGGAGACTAAAGGCAGCACGAACGTAGGCGGTCTTCCCGCCGTTCGGGAAGAAGACGGTGCCGGGCAATGCAAGGACGCCGCCCGCCAACGCCTTCGTCTGTATCAGGCTGGCCGAGTCGCCTTCTTCGTCTGGATCGTCACTGAGGAGCAGCTTGAACCTAATGAGTGAAGTAATCAGTGGACATGTTCATGTTGAGAAGATCTAGGAATTGCTGACCAGAAGAACATGCCGGACTCGGGTGTGTCCCATTCGGCGAGACCTTCGAGATGCTCCCGCATTGCAGTCTCGAAGATGTCTCGCTTATAGCGGTAGAAGTCCGACACTGCCTTGGTGTGCGCGGTGAACCCTTCATATCCCCATGAGTGGAGCAGAGTAGAGGCAATGACCTGGGTCAGTGACGATGATTGGAGCGACGATGATCCAGTCTACGGCAGGCATCAGCGCATATAATTGGGAGAATGAAACAAGATAAGACATACGTCCATATCAATCGCATCCATGATTGGAGTCGGTCCACAGGCGAAGCCTACGCGAATGCCTGCGGAGACGATTTTGGAGAGGCTGTCAAAGCGGATGACACGACCTATGGTGCCGGTCTCCGCTTCGAGTCTGAAGTATGACGGGATACGAGGCGAATCGCCGTAGTAAAGATAGTAATAAGGATCGTCTGGAGAAGTGCATCAACACGAGAGACCTGAGGATGGGTTGTTGTGCCACATACCTTCGAGAATGAGGAATGCATGAGAGCGAGATAGCTGGAGGACTTCCAAGCGGCGAGCCAGCGACGCTGTCATTCCAGTAGGATTGCAGCCATACTGTGAGATCGGAGTTAGTGACCCTGAAGACCCCGAGAAGCTATAGCAGACTCACAGGAACGGTGTACAATGCCTTCGGCTTCGGCTTGTTGTGAGGCCAACTCTCAAGGATCCTACGTAAGGAAGCGGAGGAGATGCCCTCGGCATCCGTCTCAACCTCTGAACAAAACGTCAACGTGTGACAAGCCATGGGAATGAGTGGTTTAGTGGTCATACCGATCATTTCACAGCGAAGAGATTGAAAAACGGGGAGAATGCCACTACATCTGATGGTCACTGAACAGCTTTACGCACCCCGCAATATTCGACTTACGCATAGACAGGTTTCTCGACCAATACCGAGTCTCCCGGGCTAATGAGTGCCGTAAGAACCTGTCAACGAAACCTGTCAATTATTGGCCTCTTGCAAATGTGTCCGCGCGATTACCTTCGATATGGCGTCCTGCGAGCCTGTGCCAACGCTGATGCGCCAGCCTTCGCCCTGACGACGCCTGTGTTCACGCTCTTGCAGACCATACACCCATTTCAAAAGAGACGGAATGCCATCGGTCGGGCAATACTGCAGGCCTTCTCGGATGGCGTTGCCCGTGATGACGAGTGTCGTCTCCTCGTCGGGGTTGTTCGGCGACCGAGCGGTAAACTGGAGCGAGGTGATCGGGAAGGTATCGTCGTTTGGCTTTCCTTGCAAGAGCGAAATCACTCCAGGATGCGTCTCGAGTGGCATGAGGCTGCGGACTTCAGAGATGTTAGAGATCAATGAAATGATGTACAAAATAACTCGTACTCGGACTGGGCTTGCGGTTTCTGGCGACATCGGAGAAAAAGGGCTTGTAGAAGCCTTCAGGCAGTGCTTGTACGGATGCAGCTTTGGCCTGAAGACAGCTTCTTAGGTGCGAGCTGTGCCATTAGCATAGGGAGTTTCGTACCTCGTCCAGAAGGTTGGCCTTGCTGCTGCGAGCTTTTAAGATAAACGAGCCGGCAGAGTGAGAGGGTACGGTTTTTGTGGTGATGATGGTCATGGTGGGTAGTCTGGATGTCTCTGACTGCCCATCGTCGCCAACGAGATGCTCTTAAATAGCTGAAAAGCAGGGTCCAAAATTGTCACCCGATCACCCGCGCGAACGTCTGGGAATTGGCAGGTCAGCACAACTCCCTCGAGGAACGAAGAGGAGCTCGACGACCCCGCCACCGACAGCGCATTTTTGTTGGGCGCAGTCACGCGGGACAGGGAGGTATGAACGCGCTCTGCTGCGTCTGCCTGTAAACTGTCCAGACGTAACTCGCAAGGACGGGAAAAGAGCGGGCGGGACCCAACGACCCCGCCACAAGCAGCGCTTTTATGTACGACAATACTGACAGAGACCGGCGCATGGGAACCACGGGAACCGCCTGACTTCATTGATACGCCGTTGCATCTTGCTGCCATGTGTATCGCGCCGCCCAAGGTGGTTTTGATATTCATAGCCAATCTGGAACCCACATGAATCAAAAGGCCCACTTGTCCAGAGGGCCTAGAGGTCGGAACTTTCAACGACAGATAGGTGATTGGCGCTGTATCATACAGCTCCTAATAGATTGTTAGACCGAGCTCGCTCCAGAAATCCCACCTATCCTTGGACTTGACAGGACGTCCGCGGTATCCGAGTTCAGCTGTGCCACCAAGAATTCGCGAGATCACAGAATCTCCTCTCGTCGAGGTATCTAGGGCAAAGGCAAATTTTGTTTGGCCTACTCCGAAGGTAAAGAGAAGTGTTGAATAGCGTGCGACCGCAAGGTGGTCTGTGTTCTACAAGCAGCTATGATACATTCCATGATGCCTGGACAGGCACGGTTAGAAATTTGAATGCAGGAATATATCCGGGCGGGACGCACCTCACAGACCGGATACAATGCATTTGACATCGGGGTCATTTGGAGACAACGCTGGATGACTATACAGAGTCAGCAGGAGCAATATCCTGGCTCAAAGTAGCATACAAAGTTCAAGACTCGGAAACCCACTTGCGCACCTCTCTTTCCATCGACTAGATGAAGGATACGGCACGATGTCACCGCAACAGAGGCATGCATGGAGTAGCCTTCTTTGTGCCTTGGGGTTCCAGCGAGCGATGGGTGATGCAGGCACTACTTAGCTGTCATCGGAGACAGATCTCGCCCACAGAAACACCGCGCGGCGCGCAATGTTACGCAGTGGGTGACTCATGATATCAGTCGCTCCTGGTATTGACGTGGGCGAAGATGAAGACGCTGTCATAGCAATCTCGTGATGAAGATATGGGAGACAACTGGGGTCATGACTGTCCCGAGTCGGCATCGTAGACGAGGTAGATACAGTCAGCAATATCTGCTGAGATGTCGAGACGAGATTCCGCTGGCAGACGGACCCGGGCAGAACGAAAGGCTCAGTTCTGTTGACGAGAAGTTTAGATTCAAGGAATATCAAATTCGGAATTGGCGATAAGATAATGCGCAATAAATATTATTTGTGCATATTTGTTGTGCGGCTTTGAACTGGCAAACTCTAATTTGGCAGACCAACCGTCAGGACGACTGCCGGCACGCACAAGCAGCAACCGCAAGATCCTCAAGACTATCCAAGATGGCCGCCCGCCCCACCGTCAGCATCTACTCCACGTCGGGAGGTACGTGCAGACCGGACCTCTCTTTTGTTGCGAAGTCCTGAAATTATTGCGCGCACAGGCGCCTCGACGTCCCTTCCTCTCCCCGCGGTTCTGACCGCCCCCATTAGGCTCGATGTTGTGCAGCAGGTGCACAGTGAGTGACTTGAAAACATACTCCCGGACCATGTCTGATTTCTACTTCAGAGAGCATTGCGAAGAACAAGAGGCAGGCGTACTCCGTGAGCGAGAAGGCTGGCCACCAGACCTCTGCTGAGTCCTGGGGTACTGGTCGCGCCGTCGCTCGTATCCCCCGTGTCGGTGGTGGAGGTACCCACCGCTCCGGCCAGGTGTGTATTGCGAACGGCTTTCAGCTCCCTCAGGCACTGAGCGAAATTCTTTTCAGGCTGCTTTCGGTAACATGTGCCGTGGCGGTCGCATGTTCGCGCCCACCAAGATCTGGCGCAAATGGCACGTCAAGGTGAACCAGAACCAGCGCCGCTACGCCACCGTCTCAGCCCTCGCCGCGTCTGCCCTCCCCTCGCTTGTCCTCGCCCGCGGCCACCGCATCGAGGAGATCGAGGAGGTCCCCCTCGTCGTCTCCAGCGAGATCGAGTCGTATGCCAAGACCAAGCAGGCCGTTACCCTGCTCAAGGCCCTCCGCGCGTACTCCGATGTCGTCAAGGTCTCGAACTCCCGCAAGCTTCGCGCCGGCAAAGGCAAGCTGCGCAACCGCCGTCACCGCCAGCGCCGTGGCCCTCTCGTCGTCTACAATGAGGACAACGGCATCGTCAAGGCGTTCCGCAACCTTCCCGGTGTTGAACTCGTCAATGTCAGGAGGCTGAACCTGCTCCAGCTCGCGCCCGGTGGTCACGTTGGCCGCTTCATCATCTGGACCGAGGGTGCGTTCGCCGCTCTTGACGAGGTCTTCGGCACCTTCGACAAGGCGTCCGTCCTCAAGAAGGACTACATGTATGTTTCTCGCTGTATCTATCTATACATCAAGATGGCTGATTTAATTCTCCAGCCTCCCCACCGCCAAGATCTCGAACCCCGACGTCACGCGCCTCATCAACAGCACTGAGATCCAGTCGATCGTGAAGCCCGCCGGCCCCAAGATCCAAAAGCGTCCCTGGACGCAGCGCAAGAACCCCCTCCGCAACAAGGCTGTTCTCTTCCGTCTCAACCCCTACGCGAAGACCCTCCGCAGGCACGAGCTGCGTGCGTATCTTGCCATCTGCCCTCGTTGATCCACCCGGTATCTGACGCCCGTGCGTTTCTAGTCACTCAGGAGCGCAAGAAGGCGCAGAAGGAGAAGAAGCCCGTCAAGAAGGAGCACGCCGCGTCCAAGGCCTTCCTCGAGAACCTCCTCGCCCCCTGATTCGCTCGTCGGTCGTTTGTATCAGGCATGTCCGCGGGTGTGAAGAGGTCACTTACATGTTCCCACCGCATTTTACGCTCTATGATAGTCTCTTTGCACATGTCTGTTGTTATGCTGCCATGCTGAAAACATGTTGCTCTGGCGACGTAGGCCGGATCTTGACTGATGGACCGATTAAGACTAAGATCAGAACGTGTCGCTGCTCGCAGCGACTGACAAGATGAGATTAGACGAAAAACCTAATACTACAGGCAGACGTGTCAGGTGGATGTAAGAAGTATGGCGGTGGTAAGTGAACAAGTAAATGCGGATGATTGTAAGCTGCAGGAGACCGATGAAAGGAACTAAAAGGAACTAGAGATAGCCATTGCACAACATTCGAAAGCGTGATGTAATCAAGTAATTAGACGTGAATGAGGATAAGAAACTGAAAATGCAACCCATATGCAAGATGCGACAAACCCGAAGACCGAAATAATAATACAGAGTGGCCTCCGACTCAGTCGGATGTGCCAGCANNCNCNCGATGGCATACAACCAGGGCAACCAGACGCCGGAAGGGCCCTATGAAAGAGGAAGATAGGAGAATGCATCAGTCGGAGTCACTGGTGAGCGAGGGAGTTTTGCTGACCTGCAAAGGCACCAAGCGGCGTCGCGCTGAGCTCGCGGCGACTTCGGTAGGTGCGGCGGGTGGACGTTCCCGCGAGACATACCCTGGCATGGCGTCAGAAACGGCGGGCGGCGATGTGAGGTTCGAATGCACGCACTGCTCGTCAATGATGTGGATGTGCAGATGGGACGCGAGCGCCCCTACGTCTCTGAGCTCATCCGTGCACGACTCCCTCGGACACGGAATCGTTTCCGCCCCGCATTTGTTGTCAATCAACGCCAGCATTGCCTGTTCGCGCTGCAGTTCATGCACGTCGCTCAGATATGCAATTTGGATATGAAGTCATTGTAGGACTTACTGCTGCGTTAAGCACCGTTTCTTGCGATCTGCGAGATCGTATTCTCGGGGAGGTAAGCGAAGCATGTGGCGAAGGCTGCCCATCACGCCGTCGGCCCGGCTTGCCAGAAAGACTGGTCGACGCAGGAGAATTCGGGGACGTAGGCGGGGTAGGGGAAAAGGGGAGAGTAACAGAGGCAGGGGAAGTGACCAGGGTCGGAGACTCGGCATTACTGGCGGAAGCCGGAAGCGTAGTATCCTTCTCCTGCGGCGACCGTCGGGACGACGTTTCCGAAATGAACGCCTTGGGTTCCGGCTGTGGTGGTGGGGCTGCGGGAGGGGGCGCATGGACCGGGCTCGTGCTGTCCTCGCGGGGCCCACCTCGCGTAGACCTCTGCTACAAGCGATTCGGCCTCACTCGGTGTCCGCTGGCGTTCAGCCGGCGAGTCCGATGTCTCGTATGTGGAGAGGATGAACCTAGCGAAGCGCTTCGTCTCCGCCGTTGCTGTCTGCAGCGCGACCACAGCCGAGCTTGCCAGGCCTGACGAGAGGTGGACGAGCTCCTCGGACGGGAGGCTAAATCGATTCATGTTCGTGTCCTAGAGATTCGATGGGGGGAAGTGAATGATGTTATGAATGGAAGCTAGCGAGATTGAGTGGGGTCCGCTGGGGGAGCTGGGGCGGGGCGGAGGAGCTTATATTCCTGAGCACATGTGTGGCGAGAGCGGGCGGGCGGTCTGTGTGGCAAGTCCCCCCGCAGCGTGATGGCATGCTTGGGCACGCTGCATGGGCGTACTTCATCAACCACGCATGGCCATCTGAGACACGATAAGACTTGTCCCGCAGCCTACTGCTCGGCGGGGAAACATGTCGAGAGGGGTTACGCCGTGCATCGAGCGTCCCGAGAGCTTTGACATGGACGAGGAAGACAAGAAACGCGCACAAAGCGTGTCAGGCACGTGAAGCTGTCGTCATCACGTGGAATGAGTTCCGCTAATCTTCTGTCGAATCTTGTTGGAGCTGAGGGAGGAACAAGCACAGAGCAACCCCTTACAACAACGTGTTATGGGTGACAGTATGTCGCGGTAGCTTGGAAGGAGCAAGGGATCTCAGCTCATCGATGTATGATAGCTAAAGCTCCCTCGGACTCTACTCGATATTTCCTCTTAAGGAGACAAATTGCAGCACGCTTTATCAACCTTTCCAAGACAGGAATAAAGTAGATCACACACCGAGCTTGCAAGATGCATATATAGACCCTTGCAGACAAGGACGCAACCATCGTACTGGTGATTCTCAGATATCAGTACAATGGAAGCACAAAGCATTGAGTGGGGAGTAGTGACAAGAACCGGAGGAACGGGCCCCTGCGCAAGCCTCACGACGCCGCCTGGGTCTGCGAGGCCGCCGGCCTCGCAGCAGCTTCCCGCGCCTCCTTTGGCCTCCTCCACTTCGGTTCGGGCGGATCCCATATCCCAAGCTCCTTCTTCAGGTCCCCGACATCCTGCTCCCACCTCTCTTCCCAGTAGACCGTGATAAGGCTCCGCGCGCTGCTGCCGCACCGGAGCGCCCACGGCACATACTCCGCGAACAGACGCGCGCGTTTGGCGGGGGTCAGCCGGATCGCGGCAGCCGTCGACAGCGCCGCGACCGGCAGGCCCAAGCTTGGCGAACTCGAAGAACTTGAGCGCGACTTCGTATTCGACGTAGACGGGCAGGAAGCAGATGGCGTGGTAGAAGTCGTGGCATTCGCGGTAGCGCTGCAGGACGTAGGCGAGCTCCGGGTCGTTGACGTAGTGTACCTACCATCTGTTCAAGGTCAAGCATGACGGAAGAGGAAGAAGGAACTGACTGGCTCCCGGGTGTCAGGTGTCACGCCGCAACGCTCCAGCCAGGACACGTAGGTGCGGCCGAAGGTGCCTTCTGGTAGTTGGGCGAGCTTCTGCATGTCTACGGTGCTTGAGTTGACGCGCGGGCGTTCCTTCAGGATACGCCGCCCTCTGCGCTTTCGTAGCATGCGGTCTCTCAAGATGGGCAAGACGGGCCCAGAAGTCGTGTCGCCGACTGCAGCGACCATGTCTAATATTATGGTCAGCGACTGTCGATGTGGAGAAAGAACGGTAAGGGCTCGATTGTGGACAAAGAAACGCGTACCTCCTCTTCGAGGATTGGCCAATGCCATGAACGCGGAGCCTACCGCAAGAAAGGCATTCTCAAGTGTGCTGAGAGGGATATGACCCGGGTATACTGGCTCGGTCTTCACAGATCGTGTATGGGCTGGTTGCTGGAAATTCCTACCAGTTGTCACGAGCGACGCCGAAGGCACCAGAGCACGCGACAGACATCGACGCGCCGAAGAGGCTCCAGGTGCAAAGAGGGCCATGAAGTCCGAGCTAAGAAGCGGGATTAAAATGCTTCCCTCCTGGACGTTGGCCTCGAAAGTGTAGAACCTGGGTGCAGTATAAGACGAGGATACAGGATACTGAAACGTACGAGAAATAATAAAGTAGAGACTAGAGTTGTTCCGAGCTCGAACATTCGACGCGCCTTATTAGTCAGCATCCAATATGAGTTGGTGGCGGACCGTCGAACTCACTCTCTCCTCTCCTCCGTCTTCACCTTCGCCATGAGTACCGTAGAAACCGAGAATCAGCTTGTGCCGGCACAAGAACCCGCACTACTAGTGAAGAAGCAAAAGAAGCTAAAGCCTGCGAGAAAGCAGGTGAAGCCCGGAGATGTAGAGAAGAAGGAGACGCCTCAGACCGGCAAGGAGTATAGTGAGTAACACCGCCTCTTACTTCGTTGAATGAGATATTTACCATTTCTTCGCAGACATTTGGTACAATAAGTGGGCAGGAGGAGATAGGGAGGACAGCTACTCCAAGTGCGTACCGCTTCTTCATGAAACTTCCAGCATTTACTAACTTCTCACCGCAGCAAAACCAAGTCCCAGACCCGCTGCAACATCAAGAAAGACGCAGGCCTCACCCGCGCCAACACAACCGGCATCAAGTACTGCTGCCTCTTCTTCTCCCGTGGATGCTGCCCATACGGCTGGGAGTGCGAGTACCTGCACATGCTGCCCGACCCCGCGACCGCGCTGCCCGACTCGTCGAAGGACTGCTTCGCGCGCGACAAGTTCTCGGACTACCGCGACGACATGGGCGGCGTCGGGACGTTCACGCGCCAGAACCGCACGCTGTACGTCGGGCGGATAAAGGAGACGGGCGTCGGCGCGGAGACGGAGGAGGTCGTGCGGCGCCACTTCAAAGAATGGGGCCCCATCGAGCGCAGTGCGTACCGCCCAACCTTCCTGCTTCTACATGGTAACTTACTTTCTGTTTTTAACGTACAGTCCGCGTGCTGCAGTACCGCTCGGTCGCCTTCGTGACGTACGACCACGAGTTCGCCGCGCAGTTCGCGAAGGAAGCGATGGCGTGCCAGTCGCTCGACAACGACGAGATTCTGAACGTGCGCTGGGCGACGGAGGACCCGAACCCGGTGCAGAAGGTCGCGGAGAAGCGGCGCATCGAGGAGATCGGGCAGGAGGCCATCCGCGCGCGCATGGACCCGCGCATCGTGGATGCGATGCGGGCGGTACGGGCGCTGGAGGATGGGACTGAGCTGGATCCGGAGGGGAACGTGATGGACGAGGAGTCGGACGAGCCGGATGGGAAGCGGAGACGCATCGAGGGGGTCAATGAGGGGCAGGAGGCTTCGCCTGAGCCGGCACCAGAGCCTGCTGCAGCTAACGGGCTGCTGAGCTCCGACACTCTGGAGGGCCTGCGCTATTTCGCCGAGATTCGACGGCGACAAGGTGCCTTACCAACCCCACCACCGGCTGCTATGGCCAAGCCTCAGCCCACAGCTGGGCTTGGAGGGCTAGGAGATTATGGGTCCGACGATGAGTAGACATCGTTGTGTTGTATGTCGTTATTGAGATGTATCCTTTTAATTCATTGTACTTGCTTGCGAGTTATACAGACAATGAGATATGCCCCGTGATAGATGGTACAATGTCCAGGTAAATCATAGTAACGTAGACATCCCCCATAGCAGCGGGTGATTCAGCACCAGGCAAATGGGTACAAGCAAAGTTTCATTGCTCTGATTCATCCCCACCCCTGTCGGCGTCGGCATCCCCATTGGCACTACCATCTTGCAGCGAAAGATCCCGAACACGTTCCTCCTCTTCCACCAACTCGTCGTCCTCATGCTCGTGCCGATACTTCGAGAGATCCCAGTCCTCCTCTTCCTCTTCCTCGTCCTCGAACCATTCTGGGTTGTATTGGAACTACGCAGATGAAAGGTAGACGTGAGATCGCCAGTCCGATAGACAGCAGCGAAGGCGTGACGCACCAGGTCTCGTCCACTCATGCCTGAGTTCTTGCCGGCCGCATGCTGGGTGTCCTTGGCCTTGCGCATGGCCTCTTGCTCCGCCTCCTTCTTGTTCATGCGGGTCTGCTTCCATTTCGCGAATGTCTCTCGGGTGACTGGTGTGAGATTAGTTCCCAATTTGTGTCGCTGCAAATGTAGATGTGGTTAGTATAGTAGATATAATAGTACGCGTGGAATGAAAGACTGTACCTCTACTTCCAAGAACTCTTCCAGACTGATCACGTTTGCCTTCTCCGCCTCCGCCAATGCCTTCCGCTGGGATTTGAGCACGAATCCTGGCGGAAGTGCGTGTTTGTACTGGCATGCTTCGCCGTTTGGACACTGCCAGAACCAGCCGAATCTGCGCGAAAAATAATGAGAATCGAACGCCCGAAAGACGCTAGGGACGACGTACTTCTGGCTCTCGATGGCCTCGATGAAGAATTTGCATACGATCTGGGAAGAAAGGTCAGTGAGAAATGCAGAAGCCAAAGCGAAGCTCGAAGCTGCTGACATCGGTGGTCGCTCGTGGGTTTCCATGCTTCGACAGCACGACGCTCCGCAGCTTTTCCTCGTCCCACGTATCCATGGTATCTGCGCACCATCAGCACCATCTCACAAGCCCAAAGCACCCACCCACCATTCGCCTTATCCTCCCTCGTATCCGCATACAGATTCTTCTTCTCGACCTTCCGCTCCACGTCCAGATCATGACTAAACTTGCACTTGTTCCCCTTGTCACAATGGCCCGCCTTGAAGAACGCACACAGAATCGTCTTCGGGTCGACGCCGAACGGCACCTTCTGCTGCTGCACGGGCTTGAGCAGCGCCGCCTCCTCGCGCCTGCGCCGCTCCTCGTCCGCCTTCGCCTTCTCGCGCAGCTCCTTCTCCTTCTCCTTCGCGAGCGCCGCGGGCGACTTGCCCGCCATGCTCGCCTGCTGCTGGATCTGCTGCACCTGCTTCTGCACGCGCGCCGATTTGTTTTTCTGTGCACTTAGTCAGCTCGGCATGTGAAAGGGGGGCAAGGACGCTGCTGACGTTCTTCATTCCGAAGGTCTGGCGGGCATGCTGGTCAGTACGATCTCCTATGCGCAAGGCGGGGAAGCGGGTCCACCTTGTCCACTTTGACCTTCGACGACGAGCCCTGCGGCTGCGGCACTTTCTTCGGCGGCATGGTGCTGGGTATGCGGTGGTAGATGACGAGGTATAGGGTGGGTGTACAGCAAAGCTGGCACTTGGTTTCACGCAAGGCAGGTCGGGCAGGGCAAGGCCTGGCAAGACGTAAGATCTCAGATGAAGCGCCGCGAAATTTGTTTCCCAGCACGCTGCAGTCTCAGACGCGTCGCGCTCGCTGCTCAGCGTGAACGGGACGGCAACCTGAATTGCATAGGTATCTGCGTGCAACAAACTTGTGTAGTATGGACATGAATGTATCAGACATATGCAAGTGCGGTGAAATCGTGGGGTTCTAGGAAATGTAATCAGAAGATGAAGATTGCGGCATAACCGGGTGGTATGAGATGCATGCGAGATCAAGTCTGCGACGTGGGGAGGCGCATAAACGCAAGGAGAATGGCATGAGAAAGCAAATCATGAAGAGAAAAGCGGAGAGACGGGAAGGAAATAAAAAGCCATGATAAAATAGACAAAACGCAATGCGACGGAAAGCAGCCAGATCCATGGATGACCTGCACGAAAACCGGTCTTTAGATCCTCCTCGTCGTACCAAACCTGCCCTCTCCCCTCAAAGAGCGCGCAATTGCAGAAGAAGACGTCCCAGAAACAGGTGGAACAGGTGGCTTCGCTGCCGCTGCCGCCCGCGAGCTCGAGGAAGCGCCTCCAGTAGGACAGCCAATTCGCGATGGAGGCCGCAATCCCGACGCGGCAGACTTCGCAGGCACTTTAGCATGACCAGTGGTGGCCGCAGCAGAGATAGAAGTCTTCCTGGACAAGCCGGCGGACACGGAAACAGCACGCTGCAGCCGCGATGCGCTCGGCTCCTTTGGGGCTTCCACCTTGGACGGGACAGCATCAGGACGTTGCACGCCAGCTCCAACGACGCGTCTGGCGGCTGCTCGTCCCATCGACCCCATATACTTGGACGTCGTCGCAGATGCGCCATCGCGACGAGACTCAAACGGCATGCCGGTGTGGCCGCGAAGACCCATGGTACTGCCGACGTCTTTGGAGCGCGCGGGCAAGGCAGCGCCTGCGGGCGGACGCTGCACGCCCGTCACTACTGTCCTCGGACGCACGGGTCTAGGCGCCGCTTGCGTCGGCTTTGACGCGACATCCGGGACGGAGGAGTTGGACGTCGAGATGGACGCGCGGGTGGAAGAGCTGCCTGAGCCCGAGGTCGTGCTAGCGCTGCTGATGCTAGAGGGCCTGGCGGTGATGGTCGAGGGCCTACTGCTGATACTGGAGGACCGGCTGGTGATAGAAGGCCGGCTGATCGTCTTCTTCTTTATGCTCAGGGCTCTGATTGCTGCAGGCGGAGGCGGCAGGCGAGGCGGTTCAGTCTTTGATGGAGGGTGCAAGTTCTTCGGCGTGATCGGGGTATCCTCAACTGCTTTGGCAGGAACTGCAAGCTCGGTAGGCTTAGTGGGCTCAGATGGTGGGAGAGGTGGGCTCGCCGGCTTGCTTGTCAGACGGAGCTGCTGCTTAAGAGGGGCCTGAGGCGCTGAAGAGATTATTAGCACATGTAGTAGCACTAGTATGTCAGAACGAGACTTACTGCCTTCTGCTGACTTTGATGAGATTCCACGTTTGGTCATGGGCGTAAGCATCCGCGGCGCAGTATCGTCTTCGCTCTCGCTGTCGCTAACGGTAAGCCTGATATCCCGAATGCGCTCTACGAGTGAGCTCTCCTGAAGCTCCGTTTCGCTCTCGCTCTCGCTCTCGCTGTCCATCTGAACCTTCCTCTGAGCGGCCCGCTTCTTAAGAGCGCTTTTCTCCTTCAGGTTGACGTTCTCGAGCCTTTGGGCGAGCGCGTTCATAGTAGCTTCTTCCGCGGCAAGGTCAAAGGAGTCATCCATGGTGCCTAGGAATGTCTCGTTCCCCAAGGAGATTTTGTCATGCATGAGATCAAATGAGGCCTCTGGGCAATTGAAGTGCATGGAGAATGAGCTTTGCAGATCCACAGAGATGCGGCGCGGATCAAGTGAAGAAGTCGAGGCATTGGTAATTGGGCGAGGCTTCGGCTTGGGAGAAGGGGAGGATGGCTCGGGCGGGATAACGGAAATACGCGGAGTCTCTGAAGGCGAACCCGGAGCAACTGAGGAAGTCGAAGAAGTTGGGGAGCTGGGCATTCCATTGATGGAGTTGATCACTGCAGCGAGCGGGGAGGACAAGGGAGCGGCGGTGGGCCGTAGCTGAGAGAAGTTCGGTGCCTGCAGCGAATCGTCGGGCTTCNCGAAGACGCTGGGGCCGCGCTTGACCGCGATGGGCGTGTTGTCGTCGTCCTCGTCAATCGCGATGTCCGCAAGCGGGCGTCGCTGGGGAGTGGCATCCGCGATGCGCCGCTCTGCACCTGCATTCTCGTCTGCCTCTGAGTCGCTCTCCGCGTCGTCCATCGCGCCAAGCTGATCCAGATCCGTGTCCTCGTCGATCGTGAGGTCTCCGAAGTCGATTAGTCCCCCGTTGGGGAGTTTCGCAGGCAGGGTCTTGTAGCGAGTGTACGTCCGGCTGAAGAACTTCGTCAGCGTAATCGGGCTGTCAGACGGGGGAGGCGAAAGCGCGTTCTCCTTGTCGGAGCCCGAGTCGGGCGTGTGCACGTCACGATGGGGTGGTGTCGCGCTCGAGCCCGCAAGGGGATCGAAGAGGCTGAGGACGCTCTCGCGGGGGCGGTTCATCGTATGCATTCGTTGTTAGAACGGTCGCGATGAAATACCGAGAGTAGACGAGCTGTGAAGGCTTGTCAGGAGGGGGAGGAGGAGCGAGGGCGCAGGGGACGACCAGATCGTCGTTGTTCAACGTGACGAGGCGTGACAACAATTGAATTCCCACCAAGCGTGACTGACGCGTGACAGTCCACTCACACGTGATCGTATCTCGCGTCTTGCTTTCCTCTTGCCTCCTTGCTCGGCAACTGATGTATACGTACTGATCTGCAAGAGCAACGTTGCAGGAACTTTCTTCTGATATGTGCGCATCCTAACTTGGAGAAAACCAGGTGCGCGGTATGGCTTGGCCTGCTCAGCATGCAGGCAAACGCATTGACACGGTATGTACTCATAATCAACTACCTAAGGTCATTTTCAACAGATCTAGAAGACCCCTGGATTCGTCCACCACGGATCTATTGCTGTTGTTTCAGATACGTTAAGTTTCAACGTATCATAATTCACTATCGTTGTGCAATGTGTTGCGAAGTCAGTCCGCGACTGAGCAGCGAACTAACATCAGTCGGTGCGTCCTTTGAATCGGTGTCGCGTTTCAGATCTGGATTTGTCCATGTCTCATTGCATCTTGGCAGTTCGGTCGATGGGTTCCTGCAGCTGCGGGGATAGCTCAATCCCCGCCTCTCTCAAAGCTACTCGTGCTTGCGTGTGTAGGGCTAAGTTCAACGCGAAGCCTGAAGGTGCGTCGGATACGGCATCCGACATGGGCGCTCGCATGTACGTGTAATAGCACAACATAAAGCGTGTCTTTAGGGATCGGCATACCCATAAAGTCTTCTGAGAAATCAGAGATGTCGATATGACGTGGGTGCAAGCAAACTTAGGCTTTCAGGAGCCAATGCGGTCGAGAGTGAACCCAGCCCGGACGTAAGCATTACTTCGGGGAGGGGTGGCATCGGGGGGGGAGAGATTGTCGGTCAAGAACAAGCTTGATAGCAGCTGGGCTCGGTGATTCACAGCAGATATCGTGCTGGAGGTGAAGGTGGGTGAGCTCCGAGCAGGCGCGCATTGGCGTGAAGCGTCGCGTCGGTCACGCCATGGTCACGCGGCGACGGATCGGAAATAGGGTTTGGCCTCTCCACACCACTGCTTGTCCTTGTCTTTGTACTCCTACCTCATCTCGAGCCCACCAGCACCTCGTATATATAACCGTCGTCGCCTGGCGGATTTGTCGCTGAATTAGCCACAGGCTATCACACTATTACTAGGTGCGTAACTTTCTGGATGATCTTCCGCCGCTGCCCGGGGGAAGGTTCTATTCCGGAGAACCCACGCCCAGAGCAGCTCTCTAATGCCTCCTAATTACACCAGCTCTCCACCTGCCTATGCCCTCACACCTTCCCAACTCATCGAATCCCCATCGAGCGCACTGAACATATCGCGTTCACCATCAGGCCTTTCTGACGATGGCACGCGGACAATCGCTCTTGTCGAGTGAGCCCACTGGCATCCTGCAGCAGCCAGTGACCATCGGCCATGTGTGAGCCCACGTCTGGAATTGGATGACGTGTCGCATGCTAACGTTATTATGCATGCACAGACAATTGAGAGATGTCTTGCTTTGTCCCGAAGAGCGGGGAATCGTCAACTTCGTGCGCAACCAGACTATCCTCGAGCGAGATACACGAGATCCAACGACCGTGAGTTCTCAGCTGATTCCGACCCTGATTGATTCTCATCTCTCACGGATTCAGGTCGCATATCCCCTAGCGAACCTTGGCTTCGTGCCAAACACGATTGCGTCGCTGCCGATCCCAGGTTCGGAAGAGCGACTCATAGCCGCAGGCGGCCAGGAAGCCGAGCTCCATCTCTCCATCCACTCCAGCCGCCCCACTGGGGCGGAGCCCCGCCGCGCGTGGATGGGTCGTCCACGGCGGCTCTGGCAGTTCGACAACGTGCTGACCGGGTCAATCAACAACTCGGTGTTGCTGACTTCGCTCAGCCTGACGCGATCGCACGAAAGCAGCGCAGAGCCACGTGTGGCTGTAAGCAACAATGATTGCACCGTCAAGTTCTACGACGTGAATGTCCGCGGGGCGAGAGGGCCCGAGGGGCTCTGCAAGCGAATCAGCGAGGCGGGTACGCTGCGGATTGACGTGCCTGTGAACCACTGTCCGTCGTCATCTCCTGTCTGTTCACGAAGATTTACATTTAAGCCGTGATTTTTCTTTCAGCTTCCATATCGCCCGACGGCCGTACGCTTCTGAGTGTGGGCGACTCTCCTCACGTCTATCTTCACGCATTGTCTGGCGGCTCTCGCATCACGTTCACGGAACTGTACAAGCTCACTCTGCCCGCCTTTGATCAACCTCCACCGTCTCCGTTCTCCATCAATGCGATCCCGGCATGCTTTTCGACTGCCTTTTCTGCGTGCGGGACCAAATTCGCAGTCGCTTCTCAGGAAGGCATGGTCGTTGTGTGGGACGTGCGGAGTCACAAGCCGTTAAAGGTGTATCAGACAGGCAAGAATCGGCCTTCTGGTCGACGGGGCAATGGGGGCGCTAGTGGTCGGTTGTACGAGGAGGTGTGGGATTGGGGACGGCCAGGGTCCAGTGCTCCTGGGTGGGGTGTACGGAATGTCAAGTTCAGCCCTGCGAGGAATGGTGGAAAGGAGTTAATGATTTTCACGGAGGTCAGTCGGACGCCCCTTCTCAGACTGTCATGTTACTGATTCGCCATCTACTCGGCCACAGCACACTTCCCTCTTACATGTAATCGATGCAAGGACATTCGAGCAGGAAGACATTGTATCTGTCCCGACCCTCATAAACGATCCCTCCCCTTCTTCCTCGTCCTCGTCGTCGTCCTCTCGCCCATCTCCGCAACCACGCACCCCAGCCACGGACACAGAAATCATGCCCTGGAAACCTGGCGCCATTATCTCGAAGGCCATCCCCATCCAATAGAGATCTGGACGGACCACAAGAACCTCGAATACTTCCGTACTGCATAGAAACTCAATCGCCGTCAGGCCCGATGGAGCCTCTTTCTCACCAGATTTGAATTCACCATCATCCATAAGCCTGGCTCCTCCAACAAATCTGACGGTCTGTCCCGGCGTCCAGATCATAAAGATGGGGTGGAAAATGACAACTCTGATCGCATCTTACTGGAACCCCAAGTTTTCCAAATTTGAGCCACAGGACATGGCAGTATAATCAGTCTCGGTGATAAATCACTTTTAAAACAAATCTGAGACTGCACCGAACATGACGACATTGTAACTGCAGCAATGAAAACTATTCTAAGCACAGGCCCTCGATCCATTGCCAGGTGGCCCATGGCTGGCTCATTGCCGCGAGGTTGCCCCATATGGTTGTGGCTGCCCCGACCAGTCGTTTATGAAGATGAGGTCACTGGTTCTGTAGATTCTTCTCCATCAGATAGGGAGGCTCATACGTCAAAGATTGAGGGAGGGATGCGTATGATGCATATCGAGGAAGGTACTGAGCTGCCGATGGCTGGTCCAAGCAACAATGAGGTGAGTCATTCGCACATCGATTCCAGTATTGGTCACACCTTGACAAATGCCATGGTAAAAAGGTTACCACTAGATGAGTCTAGTCGTTGGGCGGAATACCCAGACATAAAGAATGATGATGATGCGGACACATTTTTCATGTATCAACAGTATATTGTGATCATACGGAAATGTTATTGTTGTGGATTGCAGACTCTTTAGCTATTCCTAAGTACATACAACCTGCACTGCGCTGGGTGTCTCAAATTATGTCATTGGTGCTATTCATGCCGTGTTGTATAGTTAGACAGTCTTCTTTAGATTTATCCATATGACAATCATCTTCGGATGCAAAAGTGTAGCGAGGCTGAGCTCAGCACAGCATATATGACACTTATAATGATGCTATGTCCATCGCACCATTTGCATCCTTGAATAAGCCATTTCATGCTCTTTAACATGAGCCCTATCCTCAAATGTGCCATATGTACATCTTGGGAAACTGGAGGTCCATGATCTCATCGGTGGCGAGGACCTCCGTGATGTGGGAGTCTGCAGGTCACTGGCATTGGAAAGCAAACACCTGTACTGGAGCCTACGAAGCAGGGTTCAACTTGAATCTTGAAGGCTGAGTGCAGACGACCATAAAGTATGGATGAATTTGGGACTATTGGTGGAACCTGAGTGCAACATCGACCATCATGTTTCTCTGCTGCATGCATTTGCATTGAGGCATATCTAGCAAGCCCCAGTGAGATCAGGCCATTTAATACAAAGGTGAGCACAGGCTCCTGCAGGACAGCTGCATCACTGCCCAACTCACACACATGCTTGTCAATGCAAACCCTGCAACAGATCGAGATGGGTCTGGCCTGTGACTGCAGCACTGCACATCTTATCCTGCACAACTAACGCTCCAACTATTTTGTTTATTTACTGTGTATAAATGGTTTTTACTGTTTCTTTTTACTATTTATTTACAGGGTGCCTTGNAAACATAAAATATATAGTAAAGTAAAGNGTAAAGGGTATTGGTTATTAGTGCTAATAAGGTGCTANNATGNTCAGGAACCAATANATNAGTCATCTATACTCTGTGATTTNANTGTTTATATAGACTGATTTAGTGTTTTTTGAGCATNTTTATTTNAAGAACATNAAAAACACTNTGAAGAGCATTGATGGTTTGCATTGCAGGANACATCTANCANTAAGGTCAATCCAATGNATATTCTTGTGCTTGTTATCAATANGAGCAAGATAGCTGCAAGAGNTTNAATTCTAAAATGTAGCAANATTNTNTGAGTCATTATACTCTTGCTAATTATAACATCTGATNTTTGTCTTGCTGTATGTTTATATTGTTCAGTTCTATTTCTTATAGTCTACATATCTTCTCAATATATAAACTTTCTCAATTTTTCATCTTCTGAGTTTTATATCTGCTATATTGATAGCTTACTTCATCTGATAAATCTGTCAGAGGTATATAGAACTATATCAGCTACATAGCTCTAATAGCTTAATAGCTGTCTCCTTTTCTTCATAGCTCTATATAGCTTGAGGATCATCTATATAGAGTTATAGAGCCAAATAGGACAGCTATGGAGAGCTATCATAGCTACCTTACTACAAGACATAGGTACCATAGTATTGTGTAGCTATAGGAGCTATACTAATTATATATCATGTGTATGCTATTCATGCTATAGACTATATGTATACTTTTTGTATTATATATCATTATCAAAGCTATATCAACTTTCTATACTATATTCTATTTATCTGAATAAATTTAAAATTGCATAAATATTCTCATTCTCATTATAACCCAGTATATAGATCACAAATAAAGCAATCAAATATATATTTTACTAAGCATTATAACATTACATAAAATCCTACACTAATAGAAATAGATAAAAAAGATACATATTTTATACTACAATGAAACACTACATACAACTTTATAATACTACACACTATAAGTGAAAATCTAAAAAGAATAAAAGACATTGATACAATGATACAATCAGAGATAAGACAAACATGCTTACCAAACTGTTTAAAAAGCGAAAATTTGTAAGAAACTATGAGTATAACAACATAAAGAATATAACACAATAGCTTACTAAAGCATAAAGAAAAGCGAAATTTAAAACCTAAGTCTACAAATAAAAGCTTACCAGACTATAACAAAGATATTAGTATAACATACAAGAGATTAAAAATAAATGTTTACCTGTAAAGAAGATAACAAACAATGAGCAATGGCCAGGAAGGAAGTAACAACAATGAGCAAGTAGATGATGACGACAAAAGTATCGACGTGGCAGGAGATGGTGGGGGTTAAAGAGCAAGAGGAGTGCATGTCATGCGAGCCTTATATATGAATTCTGGATGAAGCCAAGAATCCTGGCTTCTGGGTGTTGTCCAGCACCGCATCAGAGACTAAGTGTTAGATCTTGTTGTCTTAACCCTGCTGCCCAGTAAGATACTATACCCTTGCTACAAATGTAGCTCATGTATTGTAGTTAGATACACAATATATAGTGTGTCTTTTTTTTCTTATTTATGGCTGTTTTACTTGATTTGTTAAGTCTCTTCACATTTTCGGTGGCTGAAGCATCGAGTTAAAGTGTCGAGACTTGCTCCCTCTCAAGACTCACCGTGACCCTCATACTCTCTCCTCTTTTCCTCTGTCTTTCCTCTCTCCTCTTTTTTCGTCATCCTCCGAGCATCAACATGGCAGGAGTGGGTTGCAGCTAGCAGAGGGTGCCAGGTAAGTAAAAATAAATGGCTTTTTTATCATTTCTTCAGGCTAATACAGAGTGTCACTCATTTTCAAGCCACACTCCTTGTTTTAACATCTCGATGCCTCTCATCGCCTCTCACTGCCCATCCCCCATCTCTGCCATCCTCGCTGCCTTCACACTGCCCTCTCTGCCTCCCCAATGATGCCACCAATGCCCCTGGTTGCCTGCACACAACATCAACCTCCCACACCTGATGTGCTGCATCACCCATACATCTCAAAAATGTGAATTCTACATAGCTGCCAGCCAATGCTATGCCTGGTTTCATAGTGCTATGGCTGCTATGTAGTAGAGCCACACATCTATACAGAACTATGGTAGCTATCATAGCTATCATAGTCATGGGTGATGGGTGATATAGTAATCAGAATGACCACATCCCACAGGTTGCAAGCAGTTGCAGAATCACATTTGAGAATCAACACGAAAGCGGGGCGTTCAGAGTGAAAAGTGATTCTGAGTTGATTCTGCATGGCCGAAAATCAGAATTCGTAAACATATCAGAATCAGTTCGACAAACAGCTCATAATAGTGCATAATCAGCTACTCTGAAATCGGATGCCCAGTTTTGTCCGTAGTTTGTGAGACATGCGTTATGTGCGATGAGATGCTTTCGTAGTCTGATAAGGAAAGGCTCTGCCACTCGGCTGTCACACCAGTAACTGGCTTATAGACCTCGGGTCGGGGACTGTCACCTTGCTCTCTGCAACCACCATCTCGCGCACTCAGCAGCTTCGTAGTGCTCATTGATCGAACTTCATAGAACGCTGGGAAACACATGGCCGAAGATAACCCACCCACCTACGCCCAGATCGTAGGTTCTGCCACTCCGCTTCCTCACCTGAACGGCGCGGGGTCAAGCGGCGAACGAACACTCCCGGCCTCCCTCAAACGCAGTGCATCAACGTCCTTCGAAGGCATGAATGCGGATAGCAGGAAGAGGTTGAAGGAGGATGTGCCACAGGACGGTGCGGGGGACGTAGTAGAGCTAAAGGCCCTTGACATCTCGGGTCAGCAGCTCGCAGATGACCTCGCTGAGGAGCTGCAGTGCGGATGCTGCTCAGGGTTGCTCTATCGTCCGGTAGTTGTTTCTCCATGCCAACATTATTTCTGTGGAAGGTTCGTTTATTTCTTCGTCGCTCGTATGGCTCAGTATTAACCAAAACTTGCTCATATAGCTGCTGTTTGTTATGGGTAAAGGTAAGCACTACTGGTCAATCGCCTATATCGTTAGTACCTTTGGCACATCGGCCATGGAGTCCTAGCATTTCGTGCTTGCACCTGCAGCGCCGCAGTTCGGCATACTGATATACTGCCTTTGGCTTCATTTAGCTGCTCTACTCTACTCTTCTCCATTTGCCTCAGCGGTATCTTCAACGTCACTAATAATGTTTGTAAATAACAGAACGGCGGAACGAACTGTCCTGCATGTCGAGGCGTTTCAACAAGCGTATCGCCCTCTAGACCGCTGCAATTAATGGTAGACGTGCTTCTCCGCCACGACCCCACGAGAGCACGACCCGAGCGCGAGCGACAACAGGCCGATGAAGTATATAGACCCGGGTTTTCATTTTCTGTAAGTTTCCTTGTATACTGTTTATCCTACATGCACTAACCTGACGTTTCGACGATCAAGATACCAACTCCTCGCGAAGCATCCCCCGAGCCCAATATCAACCAGAGTGCCGATCTCGCGCGTCCCTGCCCACACTGCTCTCCTGACAATAGGTTTGGCTGGGTCTGCCCCCACCCTGTCCCGGATCCTGTAGTAGACCCGGACAACGCCTGGCATACCGAAGACGGCAACCCTCCAGGGCACGCGTACTGCGGCAACTGGTACACCTATCTCGCCTCTCTTTCATGTTCCATTGTCTGACAGTCAATCTAAGCGAGAATCTTCTGGCCCTCCAGGCACCTACGACGACGAAATGCGACATGTGCCAGACATGGTTTTGCGGCATCAACATCCCCGCGCGTGCATCGCGGCCTCGCTCCCGCACCAGCACCCGAACAACATGTCCGACCTCGGCGATCTCATCCTTTCCGCGGACGTGTACGAGTGCTTTGACGGCAACACGGTCGAGGTCGAAATCATGCTTGACTATCTGACCGTGCAACGCATCTCGCCCAGACACATCTACCGCGACGTATGCATCTGCTCTTCCCCATGCAAGTGCAGTCCCGCTGATGCATCTGGTACAGATCGTCGAACACATCCAGTCCCAGCCGCGGAAGTTCGCGCCTCTGATTGAGCGGGATCTATTCGTGGACGTGTATAATGTGGTTCCAGGGCCCGATCCAGGAATTGATACCCCGCGGCAGCGCATTTGCAGAGTGTGTGCGGCGGAGGTCTTCCTGTACGGCCTGAAGGACTGGTGGATTCGCGAACGCAATAAGGGTTTCCTTGAGCCTAGCGTTACCGAGAGACCCAATTGTCCCAACGGAAACGACTGTTTGAGGCAGAAGGAGCACGGTAAGCCTGAATCTTCACGAACGAAAGAATCTCGCTGACCCCGTATATCCTAGCGCATGCGAAAGAATGTAGGTGTCTAAACTTACGTCGTGAACGTCATTCAAAGCAGCTGACACATTGATAGTTAACCACATCATCCCTGTTACTCCCCTTCCTGCAGACTCCGGGCCATCGACATCAACACAGCCAGTATTCCCATCCCAGTCTGCTGGCCTAGTTTCGCAGGCTTCCGAAGCGGCAGTCAGGGCCGCGCTCATGGACGGTGATGGCTTTGTGCCTCTGCATGTTCCCTCGAGCAGCCCGCCTCTCGGGGATCCGGACATCGTCATAGGCTCATCGCAGGAGTTCCGTGATGCGGTCGATGCCATGCTCTGATCCATGCCATGCGCGCCGCTTCAGACCTGCGTGCGGACAGGATGACCATGCACGATGGCCCGTCCTCCAGCTACAACATCACGCGGTATGATGTTCGCAGTTCGCGTTTCCATCATGCCTTTGTATCATTACCTCAGGAAGAACGCATTTTCTCGTAATTTTCCTTCTGCTTTTTACGTTTCCGCTTTCTTCTCTACTTCAACTCACCTGCATTTCTTCCTTTTCCATCTGTTGTTCTGCATTACTCAGCTCTTATGTCTTAATGGTAGGTATAATGAAAGCTTCGGAATACAGGGGTAGGGTGATATCAGTAAGGAGCGACAATGACACAACAGTTAGCGTAATGAAATAAGGATAGCTGTACAACATGGACGCCAAACGCAGGGGTATAGATGTATCACGAAGCGGTGATAAAGATGCGAATGGAAGTCCGTACGTTTATTTATTTATTTACAGAGTTAAAAAGGGTGGGCCACGGCGACCAGCGTGGCGAATGAACACGAAGTGGATCACCGGAGAACGAGGAAATGGCACTGTTAAAGATCAGAGCGTCACGCCGCTCACGCCGCCGTACATAGCGCCGTCTCCTGATGGAACGGGGGTACGTTTCTTATCCTCGGCGAGGAGCACAGTCTCCATCTCTTTCGCGATGGCTCTTTGCTCCGCACGCTTCTTGAGGTCCTCGGCCAGGCGAATGGTCTTCATACGCGCCTCCTCCTTCCTGCGCCGCTTCTCCTCTGCCTTACGCTGCTTCCCCTCCTCCGAAGACGCAAACGAGCTCGAGCCTACGCTCGCGTGCTTGTCGTTCAACTTCTTCGGGGACTCGGGCTTCTCGCCCTTGCTGCTGAAGAAACGGGAGAGTGAGAGGGAGCTCGAGCTCCGGCTGCCGGACGACTTCACGCTAGGGGTCCTATGGGACCTTTGTGTTGTCTCGATAGTTTCGTGATCGGCAACTGGAGAGAAAGGAGTGGCACCCGGCGTTATGGTCTCAGACGACAACTTGGTATGGGCGCGCAGCGCCTCCAGGTTCGGAGAATTCTGGAGCCACGAAGGTGCGGATTCCTCTGAGTCGATAGGGCTGTCGATCACAGAGTACCGCCGAGGCGAGTCCTCCGAGGGGTGCGCGAACGAGAGCTGGGTCTTGCTCTCCACCGAACTCGTCGAGAACCGGCGAGAGTTCGCCACATCGTCGCTGTTCGACTCATTGATAGAGGCGAGTTGGTGATTAGTGATGCGTGGTTCGACCTGGTGCGTCATGGCCGATGGGCTGACCGGGGGTGTGTGGAGTATGGCCGACTGGCGGCTCGGATGACTGCTTGAGAAGGAGCTGCGCGATACGGAAGAGGTCAAGGAAGGAACGTCGCTGTAACGTATGCTATCATTCTTGTGAGGGCCAGTGAGGTTGATAGATGGAAAACTGGAGGGGCTGGGCGACATGAAGAGGCGCCCAGGAAGTTCATCATCACGATCAGTCTCAGAATCAGAGGATGTGGTTCGAGATGGCGATGTACCAGGCGACTGCATAGACCAAGGCGACTGCACAGACCTAGGCGGCTGCATCAGCTCCGGAGCTTGCACAGACTCGCTATGGACCTGCACAGTCAGCCTCTTGAGTAACTGCGCGGCTTGGGATTTCGACAACGGAGGAGGCTGTACATCCGAGTCCTCGTCGTTATTCTGTTCCGCGGGCGCCTTATCTTGTTGTTCCTCGAAGCGCGACCGCGTGTCCACCACAGCCGGCGATAACTCCTCCGCAACAGCCCGGCCGTGACCGTCCAGATCCGCGTGCACCGACAAGGGACTGAGCAGCTTCTGGTTTTCTTGCACCTTGCGTTCCAGGAACAACGGCGTCGAAGACCGCGAAGACGAAGGTACAGATGGTTGCGGAGAATTCTGATCTGACATTTAGATTTAGATTATCACATTTTACCCAGTCATATGTCAGACACCATAGGTAGCCTACCATCTGCCGCAGCGTAGCCCCGTGCGCCACTCATCTGTCTCCCATCCGTTGGTCGCATCCAAGCGTCCGACATGCCGCGTGGCCGGGCGGTGGCGGGTTGATCGTTTGGCCCTCCGCCGCCTCCGCCGCTACTACCGCTACCGCTACGACCTCCCACTGCATTATCGGAATGACCACCACGTCCACCTCTGTCTTTATCTTGCTTGGAGCGCGACGGACGCTTTTGATTGTACAACTGCCAAATGGGTGAGCGACGGAATAGCCAGATTTGTCAGGCAAATTACCATAACTGTCTTCAAAGCTCTGTGGACAGCCTGGGTCAGGCACACGAGGCGAATGGAAGAAGGCACATTAAAGCTCACCTGATCTGCAAACTTCGACAACTGCAAAGTGTGGCGACCTCGTACACCCCCACAGACGTAGAATTGGACAAGGCGCGGTGCATAGCGTGTTTTACAAGGGACTGGAGGTGCGGAAGCTCGTAGTTTGTCGCTAGGACCAGGAGCGCACTGAGCACTGCAGGCGCATGCTGCAGCGGTGTGATCAGCGCTAGTGAATAGAAGTACTGGACCAAAGCCATCGTGACAGGCCAGGGCTCGGAAAGACGCAGCAGGCGTGGCGTCAGGCGGGGATCTGGTCGAGGCCCATCTATCGGCTTCCCCGGAGTATCGGGCAAAGGAAGGTGACTGGAAGATGCGGGGACGGTTTCCAAAGCTTTGGTCGCAGCCTGCAAAAAGAACTCTCTCTGCTTTCTGAACCACGGCCAACGATCTTCCAGGACTTTGCGTGAACACTTGACTTTACGCTCATCGTCACAGACGATCTCGAAGTCCGCGAGAACGCCCTCCTCGAGCGCAGCAAGGCCCATCTCTTGCATGCGGATATCTAATTCGAGCCGTGGCGGTTGATAGATCCCAAATGCCTCCAAGTCTATGACAGCGACATGATCCCAGCTAAGAAGCCTGCGGTTGTAGTCGTCGACAAGATTTCCATTGCGGTTGCCGAAAATGAGGAACTTGTTGGCATCAGCCCAGAGGCAGCTCCGGAACCAGGAGCCGGAAGAGAGCGTGCTCCCAGGGTCGACGCGGGACCAAGTCATGTTGATCAAGTCGAGCGCCCATACTGAGAAAGACTGGAAGCTGTGGGCCAGGTATGTACCCGCAATGATCAGATGTGTACCAAGAATAGCTCCTGTGGGAAAGCGAAGACCTGGAGGAAAGGCATTTCCAGTCATAGATGTTGATTGGTCGCTGATACTGAAGTCGTTGCCCGGCAATGGGGTGAAAACTTCTAGCTCACGCTTAACGTCAGTGAACTGGGTATCATCTGTCAGCGATGAATGACAAGAGACGGAGAGATATCAACTGACGTTGTAGTTACTATACAGATAGATGTCGTTAGGAAACTCGTCGGTAGCCTGCGCCGAGTACGGGAGATGCTGGAGAGAAGAGGGAGAAGTAGATGTGGATGAACAAGAGCTGCCGGGTTGCCTGAACATCGGCCTCGACGGTGCTGGAATAGATGAGTGCTTGAGCTCCTCCTGAGGATGTCGTACTCGCAAAGTGGCGGCGACGGCGACACTGCGATACGTTCCGCAATGTCGAGGATAGTCCCGACATCGAATCCACGCTCTTGATTTCAAATTGTACACGTAGACGTCGTCCAACCACACATTGGACAGGTCTTGACCGCCTATGATGAATAAACAGTCGCCAGACACAGAGGATAGGTGAGCATAGCGTTCTTTCGGCAGGCGTATTGACGAGTCATTTGGAGGCTGCTCAGACCATGAAGAAGGCATCCAGCGTCGTGCGGTAAGGTCGTAAAAGCGAACATCGTTGAGGACGCATAGGTCGTCGGCGTCGCATCGGGCTTTACACCCATTCCGCCGAAAATAATGAGGTACTGGTCCCCTAGTGATAAGAGTCAGTACCGAGACAGCATTGGCTCCAAATCAGCTATGCTCTTACAGGTGTCGGCGCTGTGGAAATAGCGTGGCCCCGGGAATTCCTCATCGAGAGAAGTGGGTATTTTCTCCCAGTTCAAAGTCTCGAGGTCGAAGACGAATAAATCCGAGACCATCCTGCGTTCCGTGACCAGTCGGCCTCCCTATCGCATACGCAAGTATAGTTAGCAGAGCGTATTGCTAAATGGAGATATTGCCTCACAAAAAGATACATTTTGGAACCGACGACCGTCGTCGATGCGCCCTGAACATAGAAAGATCAGAAAAAGACAGGCCCAGATAGCTCAAGCGACTCACAACCAGCTTGGGCGGCACATCTCCCGTGGTCTTCCTGCAGAAAGTGGTCAGGTCGGAGACCGAATGCATGCTGGCGCGCGACGACCGCGTCGGAGGGATGTTGGGGATAAGGGGAGGAGGATGATGGTTGTCGGTATGAGCGGCGAGGGATTAAAGCAGCGCTCTTGGGACTGGGATGGGGTCTCATCTTTTCCGGGGTCGCCGAGCTATTTTAGATCTTCCCTTATCTTATCATATCGCTCCCACTCCTTCCCTTCCTACTTTTCATCTTCCCCCCGTTTCCAGCCCATCCCGACCGGCATGTATTTTTTAGCTGCCAAGTTGCCCGGAAATCACAGTCCTGACAGCGCCTCACATTTAACGAGTCATATATCGTAGGTCAACTCGTCACTGGCAGATTCAGGCGCTCGGGAGTCAGTAGACCACGCTAATTAACCATGCGCTGTTCTCACAGTTCCACAGCAGCACACCGGCATGCACACAGTTCTCATGGCTGACGGCAAATTTAGGCCTTAGGCATCGCTCATCACGACAGTTTCCGATTCTCGGACTTCTGAAGTTCTGACGATACACACGACCTCACGACGTTCATATTATTGCTATCACCAATTCGCCTCCTTTCGACCTCTCGCTTCCGCGACATGGGAACGGTACTCATGCTAGCGTGGTAGCTTGCGCCAGTGTGACTGACATCTTTGCTCCGGATGAATTTTCGTCCGCATAGCCAGAAGCCGCAGCATCACAATACACACTACAGTACCAGCGATCTCATTTCAAACGTCGCTCAACGTTTCACCCGTGATGTTCGCAGAGCATCCAACTAGTCCGGGTTCTCTTGCCAGTTACTGCTAAGTACACATCGTCGTTTGATCATTGGCCGCTGAGTTTTTCGAAATACTGACTAGTCCAGCATTAGGTATAATACGTATGCGGACTTGCCGCTCTCAAATTTAACATACTGTATATGGTCGGCATCAACCGCTTGATGTATATGCGACCTCAACGTCATGTCGTGGCTTACTGCAGTATAGTATGCTCCATTTTTTTTTTGAAATCCTGAACCGGTGCTCAAGATGACGACCAGCCCATGGTAGGCAGGCAGTGTTGATCATCCCATCTGAATCGCATGAATTCAGTCTCCTGGCTTTATGATTTCTAGGCTCCAGCCTCCAGGTATATTGAATTGGATCGATTTCATCTAGAGCTCGCTGCCTCGATACAAGGGCATGATGCTTTCCACCGATGACAGCGTTACATTAGGTTGATACCAGGGCAAAGTGTTCCACAGACGACAGCGTCATACGGGGCGATTAGGGACATTTGTATTCCTTACCGGACTACAGCTCAAGCACCGCCATTCCAGACAAGCTTTCGGCAAGCTTGGTGGATAGGTGGCCACACCGTCAGACACGGTGAGACTGCTCGTCTTGCGAGTATCATATCAGCTGTCTAGACATTTCAATCACACATAACAAATTAGCGATACCATTGTTTTTTCAAATATCAAAAACACTCTACATTCAATCTGTATCCTACTTGTTCTGCGCGCGACGTGCGGTGTTTACACGACGCGCTCGGATGTTCAGGCGCGATGGGTGATATTTTCTGAGGTGCAGACAGCACATGTCAACCGTCGATCGTAAAATTGAAGGCATCTTCCCTTTTCGGTGCGGTGGCAGCGAAGTACTGTATATCGAGGCACATCACCGAAAAGCGGCTCACTCGAAGACACTCAGTAGATCAAAGAGGACAGGAATTCGTGAGCCATCAGTTTCAAGACAGCCCGCCCTCCTATTCACTCCCTCGCATCTAAGCATCATTCTTGTCCGTCCGGTGGGAAATGACGCCGAGATAGTTGCAGATCCTCGCCCAAATATCTCGCTCACTTACAGTGTTTTTCATGGATGCCAATAGGCCCGAAAATGGATAGGAACCTCCGTTCCTACAACCCTCCTGCTGCCCCCTCCCCTTCCTGTGATTCGTTTCTCTTCATTATTTCTTGTTTTCCATCGTTTTGAGCGTCTGTTTCATCTCCCGGGGCAAAAAAAAAGGCCAAAAAGGGGCTCAACCGGGAATTGAACCCGGGCCCACCCGCACNTGACCCCAGGTTGAACTCCTGGGGGAGCCTGTTACACAGCCCGAAGCGGGTATCATACTACTAGACCATTGAGCCATGCAATCTACAAATATAATATATTTAATCATTACATTCTCACAGGAAGCCCACATTAGAGGGTGAAAGTCAGTGCTTACTGGCATTAATTGTGCCTCCCTACCAAATTATAATAATGTGCCATCAGAGGAGCTGCACGACATGATATCTGATCTGTAACGATGTCAAGGAATTTGTGTGCTACGGAGGCTATTGGTCTCAGATGCCAGGCCTGGACTGATCATAGCGCCACCTGGACTTGGTGCGATGAGACGATGTCGTTCTCATCGCCCTTCGATCCGCGATCATGGCGAGTCATATTGACCCTCGTTCGACCTAACTACCACAATACCCTCTCTCCCAGTCGTCTTCGGACGTCGCATTGCCGCTCTTTCAACATGGATGCCATGGACTCCGCGATCGTTGAGGAAACACCAGATAAAATCCAGGTTGTTCGCCACCAGCAGTATGAGACGCCAGACATCCTGTCTCCGACAACCGTCAAACCGAATCCACTCGACCAGTTTCGTACATGGTTCACCTCGGTGCAAGGCAAAGTCCCTGAGCCAGAGGTCATGACGCTTTCCACCGCTACGGCATCGGGCATTCCGTCGTCTCGCAACGTCCTCTTTAAACAGCTGGACCCGCGTGGCTTCGTGTTTTTTACAAACTACGAATCACGCAAGTCGCGCGAGCTNNAGNAGT